>JAVFBX010185169.1:0-14021 GCA_034783855.1 Mopalia kennerleyi | reverse complement strand
AAACGTACAAACAGATCAGCTTCCTGTTTCCCTTTAGCTCTGAGAGCACCAGGGCAGAAAGCTCCTCTTTTCTCGCCTCTTACGATCGACCGAGGAAGCCGAGGAAGTATTCTGTAGGACTGGCCAACCCGCTCCCCCACGGGGCTTTTCTATTCTAAGAGTTGATCCAGAAACTTTAAAAAAAAAAAATCAACAAAATTTCTTACATCACCACATTGTCAACAGTATCATGGACTAGTTTGTTTGTTTGATTCGGATTTTAAGCCACTATTATATCTAACCGCGCACGCGCCGATTGTGCTACGAAAACCGCTCTCGACAACAAAAAAGACAATACCGGACAATCTCTGTGACAAGGCGCAAAATGAGGACATCTCAAACAGATCGAATTCGCGTTGATCCTTATCTTTGGGATCACCAGTGCAACCAGAAACTCTCTCCGGCCGTCCGCAACACGGTTTGAAATCGTAAATACCTCTTTAAAAAACTCTAAAATGTGATAATTCATGCTGAATTTTGAATCATGAAAACTTGACAGTTTCGCGGTTTCTTTGTGGTCTACAATTGATGCGGCTCAGCGAAACAAACTACTCATACATATCAAAACTTCGATCGGTTCAACCTTTGTTAATTGATAAATGTATGACTTCTAGAACAATGAGCCGCAGGGTACGAGTCAACCGGCGGAGCGGAGGCACTGGTGCGTCTATTTCGGCGAGGACCATATTCAATTTGACACGACTTTAAACCACAGAAAAAGCGGACAGCGGACTACTGCCGGATGAAAAAGCTAGATGATAAATGATAATTCGCTCAAAATGTGACTTCCGAACAGACGCTGAGTTGCCACTAACTTGTGTGGTTAGTCGCTATCATCAAGCTCAGCGACTAATTTACAGTCGAAATATCACATTAAGTAGTAATTGTCGAAAATTACATTAGCTCTGCTGAAAAAATCAGGATGTAGACAAAAAACAAAATAGACTCTCGGTCTACATTTAAAAAAAATACGAATCTTACCAACAAAATTCCCATAAAAAAAACTTATTTGTTGCCATTAATAATAAAGGGTCTTATTTGAAAGTTTTTTTGCCGTAAATGGCTGGAACGCCCTACGGTTAATTTGTGTGTATTATTATCTCTTCATTTCCTATTCAATGGCATACATATCTTTGTTTCTATATGTTATACAGCTCTTTCACTCATTGTTTTCATTAATTCGCGGTTTGGAGTCTTATAAATATTTAAAAATAAATGTACTGTTTTTTTCTTCTCTAAAAAAATATTGATATTGATATTGATATTGATATTGATATTGATATTGATATTGATATTGATATTGATATTGATATAAACCAAACGCCTTCGAGATAACTCCATGCATTCACCATTAAATTCTACCAGAATTCGAATCAGCCAAGATCTTTTTGTGTTTAAACGTAGGCATCAAAAGGAAGCTGTGTGAGAAAAAGATCACAGCGGATGTGTCGATCTAAATGATTTCCGATTTTCGTCTGAATACAATTATAAACTCAGTATATAAGCCAAAAATATGTGAAATTAAAAAAAGTCGCTTCAGTAGGGGTGACAAGAAAAAGTTTTACAGATAACATATACACATAGGGAAACATGTTTAAAAGTTACTGTTTTTTTATCATAGTGAAAACTCTTAAGACTTGAATACAGGTAATGGACTTAACGACTTTGGATCGATATATAGTCTGTGATAATTTATTCACACATATACATAGGTTTAAAGATGGTAAAAGGTTATTCGCTTTGGCACGGGGAGGCCGAATTAGTTAAAAGACAGACAGTCCTCGTCTTCTCTAAATAAAACACAATCAGTCCCAGCCTACAGGCGAAAACAACACCCAGGTCCAAGCCATCTCTTTTGAATTGTAAAGCTAAAAAAGGTAAAAACAATACAAACAAATTTGTTCAGAAAGTTTTAAATAATATATGCATTTGTTTGGGTTATAAATTACTTACTTCGTTATCTATAGTAATAACATATGTTAATCGTTAGATTCCATGAGACATGTTAGGTGCTTATTCATTTACTTATCAGTAATGTATTTATTAAATTTGTTTATTTATTTGTTTGCTTGTTTATTTTATGAAATTTAAAAAAAAATGTATTTATACGCCTTTTCAGTAAAAGCGAACTATCATAACCAGTAATGACTAATAAACTCACGTAAGAAACAAAATGCTTCTTTTTCGATTTCGTTTTCCCGACTGTTTTAAGAGTACAAAGACTACCGGGTGCTGTTGGAGCAGTGAAATTCAACAGGGAGCTCATTATGGGGGACAAACTGGAGTCGTGGCTTAATTATGCCGGCGCGCCATGGGCCATGTGTCTTAGGGAGGCTAGCATATCACCCACTCGGCCATCATATGTCGGCGTGTCATACTTGATATTTCCCCCCACTTCCAGTCCGTCCTCACTCAATCTGTATGTACATTACTCATATAATTATACCAGTAACTCACACTAATTTACTACAGGAGGTAAAACAGTTGCAGGCCAACTCATTTTTTATACCTTTATATTTAGTGTTCCTCGCTGTGTGGCTTACAAAACAATTTGTTCAAACCTTTCAGAACCATTTTTTGTTCAAATAAAATATATTCGGATTAAACTTAAAAAAGACATTGCAATATTGCAAACGAAACCCGACCATTACGAAATAATTGCATCTATATAATCTGTACTCCTTTATGCATGTAATGTAATTAAGACGGTAGGGTGTTTGGGATATATGATGCTTTACCGCCAGAATCAACAACAACAACTCTCTGTGTAGTTTGCAACGTTACGGTCTCGTTTCACAGATTCTCTTCAAACAATAAACTCTTAATTAATGATCTCTTGTCCATAGAAATAGATTCCAAACGTTCAAAGGTACACGTAGAACTTGTTAGCTATGCAAAGTGAAGAACTTGTCGGAGATTTGTTTTTTTAGGTATCTTTGGCATAACTTAAATGAGAAAACTCTTTTCAAAAGGACGATAGAACGGCGTTTCAAACGTTGTTAATAATATGACATAGCAGTTGTAAGCCCTACAGAGTGAAGAACTTGTCCGATTTCATTTCCATTTATCTTTGGCATAATTTAAATAAGATTTTTTTTTTCAAAACGACGGAACAAAGACGTTTCAGACGTTGGTAAAGGTACACGTAGAAGTAGTAAGCCATGCAAAGTGAAGAACTTGTCGGAGATATTATTTGTATGTACCTTTAACAAAATTTAAATTAGCAAAAATTTTCAAAAGGATGATAGAAAGGCGTTTCAAACGTTGTTAAAGGTACACGTAAAAGTTGTTAGCCATGTAGAGTGACGATTTGTCCGACTTCATTTCCATTTATCTTTGGAAGAACTTTTCAAACGATAGAAAGACGTTTCAAACATTGGTAAAGATACACGTAGAAGTTGTAAGACATGCAGAGTGAAGAACTTGTTGCAGATTTTATTTTCATGTATTTTTGGCATAATTTAAATGAGAAAAAAACTTTTCAAAAGGACGAAACAAAGACGTTGTTAAAGGTAGACGTATAGAAGTTGTAAGACATGCAGAGTGAAGAACTTGTCCGACATTTTATTTTCATGTATTTTTGGCATAATTTGAATGAGATAAACGTAAGGACGATAGAAAGTCGCTTCCTTTACACCCACGAACTTTTAATAATGAAATATCATTACTGGGCGCAATTGGCTATTGCTGTAGGTTGAAAACATGCAAAAATACGATTTGTGTTTTACACTTTTACTGAAAATTGTGAAAGGTTTTATGTGTCTTTAGGCCTACTCATTAAAGCATTATTACGTATGTTGGATGAATGTCCGTTATTTGAAGGTCCTGCTAGTCAGAGATCCGAGTTCAAATCCCCGGGAAGGCAGGCACAAGTGTCTTCTCCACAATAAAGATACATCACGATTTTTTTTCTGATTTGTTTCAAGTTTTTGTTATTTAATGTGAATTAAGAATTTCTCTTAGCCAGTTACTCTTTATATATGCTATTTAATAATTACATATATAATATATTAGGAAGAGAAACAAATCACCATTGGCGCACATCATTCGATAAAATGGAGCCGCCACTCAAACAAAAAACAACAACAAATCACCAAACGAGCAACAGATTGTAAACAGTCATATTTTGTGTTTTCATTTGTCTTGTATTGCTTCGTTCTGTTTAGTTTTTTTCTTGATTACGACTTTAGAGTTTCATATATTTTATTTGTTATATATCTCAGATGATTGTGTTGAGAAAATGTATCAATGGTTTAACAGGGCGTGTTTATAAAGACTTTACCGAACAGAAAATCTGTTTTTGATACGAGTGGTCCCTCACCACGGCCGTTTTGGGTGGCACGATTGGCTACTTCGTGACCAAGGGCCTCGAAGGCGGCAAATATTTACAGTCACGTGACCTAGCCACAGACTTTAAGTTTGTTGACAACAAAGCGTTGTTGTTGACAGGACGGACTTTCACCCAACTGTAAACGCGAGTCAAGTTCCGATTCAACAAGCCGTTAACGACCCCAGCAAACATCCAGTTAGAAGAAGAATGGACGTGTTTATTCTGTAGCATACCTAGTTCGTTAGGTTAATCCCTTGTGTTGGATTAACAGCGGTTAGTACAGGGCTGTTTTCATGTGTATCGTCAACATGATAAGCAATGGCGAAAATCTCTCAACAGATTTTCTCCAATTGTCTGTGTTGCCATAGCCAATATTCAACTGAATCTAATAATCAGCCTAATTCTTTGGCAAACTTTCACAGATTTTCACCTCGTTCGTTTTGTAAAACAATCACAGACAGCCCTTTTTAGGTATATCCATTGAAACCAAAGCCTGGTTATGTTAAGCAAAAGTATTAATAAAGATAAGGCGATATCTGATTTTCGTCCTTTGGAAAATATGTTAAAAATATAGTTGAAAAACAATTAATCAGATTAGGAGTCATTGCAACGGATATATATATGTGTGTGGGTTTGTTCTTCTGAATTTCATACACATCGTATATATAGAAGTTTTGATTAACCTCAAGCAAATTACAAGCTAAATGTAGAATCGTAATTGCTTATGTTGTGATAAATAATTAAGATATTTAAGGAACAAAAATTACATAAGGTTTTTTTTTTCACATACTATATGGCGTATTTTGAAGTTAGGTTTCCGGGTGTAACCATTGTATTTTACAGCAGACGCCTATGTTTCTGGGTGTAACCATTGTATTTTACAGCAGGCGCCTATGTTCATGGGCGTAACCATTGTATTTTACAGCAGACGCCTAGGTTTCTGGTTGTAACCATTGTATTTTGCAGCAGACGCCTAGGTGTCTGGGTTAAACCATTGTATTGTACAGCAGGCGCCTAGGTTTCTGGGTGAAACCATTGTATTTTACAGCAGACGCCTAGGTTTCAGGGTGAAACCATTGTATTTTACAGCAGGCGCCTAAGTTTCTGGGTGAAACCATTGTATTTTACAGCAGACGCCTAGGTTTCAGGGTGTAACCATTGTATTTTACAGCAGACGCCTAGGTTTCTGGGTGTAACCATTGTATTTTACAGCAGACGCCTATGTTCATGGGCGTAACAATTGTATTTTACAGCAGACGCCTAGGTTTCTGGGTGAAACCATTGTATTTTACAGCAGGCGCCTAAGTTTCTGGGTGAAACCATTGTATTTTACAGCAGGCGCCTATGTTCCTGGGTGTAACCATTGTATTTTACAGCAGACGCCAAGCGCACAGCTAATCTTTGAACGGCTGTTAAAGACATGATAATCTACTTAAAACAGATTAACGGACTAGCCCGGATCGAGGAAGACCGTTCTCATTGCTTCACATAATACCTATCCAAGATGTAAATTTAATATCGAATGGAACGTCAACCTACTGCTCATTTTATATAGCCTGTGTTCGTCGATATAGCTTTTCACAATATATGTATTTATGTTTAGAAGGAACATGTATTATCCTCCATATTTGGTCCAAATACCCCCTTAAGTCACAATTAGATGTAATATATCACAAAACATGTAAATATCGATATAAGAATAAGACCTGCCAATAATTCCCTGGGTCATTTGGTTCATTTCTCGGTATTATTGGGTTTTCTTTGTTAACAAATAGAAACACTGGTGCCAGCGGTATTGAACCACTTGTCGTGGACAATTGCTGTCAAACCGCTTCCAAGTGAAACTCTACAAAAATGAGTTTTCAGTAGACAGTTTCCATACAAGCTGAGCCATTGACAAGGGTCGGCTTTTACCACGCCATGTATAGTGGTTGCATTGATACTGCCACGAATCAAGGCGTCCCAGGCTATAAATGGTAAAGTTGTTTGCGGCCGTGCTATAGACGGGGACACGGAAAGAGTCCGGACCCTGGCAGGTTGTCTTTGGGACTAGTCACGTTTTGACCAACACAGTAACAAAGGTAATCCGCCGAGGATCGCCTCTGACAAAATAGACCCTTTATGCTGGTATTGGTCCTGAGTATACGGTCGATAAGGGTGTATGAATACAAATCTATCCATAGGTAAACATTCGGCTATCGTTATCCGCACTAAGATACATATAATAGTCGTGAGTTACTGTGTCTTCCTCCACTTAAGTCCCACAGTCTGTATAATTCGACCCCGGAGTTCATAAAGTTACAAGATTGGCGCTAGCATTGTTAAGTGAGTGGCGCTGGCGAACAAAACCAGGGGATTAGGATCGAGACACGAGGACTTATCACAGACTTATATAGACCTATCATGCTCCTGAGCGAATGTGGCGAAGGAAAACTTAACGTCTCCTAAAGTGATGAATTAATGGACCAAACAAACGAACAGCCTAAAGGATGATTTAAGCAACTATGGTCTTGATTTGTTGATTTATGGGTTGATTGATTGATTGATTGATTGATTGATTGATTGATTGATTGGTTGGTTGGTTTATTGATTGATTGACTGATTTAATTGTTGATTGGTTAATATGCAAATAATATGAGGAATTAAATAAAAATTCCTTAAATATTTAAAGTTGAGTTTTGCAAAAATCGCCATATTCGACCTAAAGAATCAAGATGGTCGAAGCTGAACTACAAGGTCAGTTGAAGATGCATGTATTAATGAATGCCCAACTAATGTATATAATGTTACGCTATAACTGGATACAATGGAGTTGGCCCTCCCTGCCAAAAGTCTCAGCTCCAAATCTAAATTAAAGACATACATATTTATCTTGCCCATTTTAAGTACATGTTTCAGCTTAGGTATTTATCCCTGCATCACAATCATACAATATAATATATAAAAACATTTTTTTTAAATTTGATATAAAAATTTCATTATAATTACCTAAAATTAAATAATCTTTCTTCCGTGAAGAGATCCCTAGCTGTACGAACTCCGCCTAGCGAACGTGAACTGACAGCGTTACGTTCTGTACAGAAACAGACATCTCAACATCTAGCAAACAGTCAACTCTTTCTATGGCAGAAAGGAAGGTTAAGTCTTACGCATATTTTAAAATGACGTAATTGGGCCGTGGATTTGAATATTTTTTTTCTTTTAATGAGGCAAAATCAGGAAATAGTTTAAAGAAACACGTGCTAAGGAATTCAATTCTATCACAAATTCAAATCCAATAATGCGATTGAAATGTTGTTTGTTTGTTTTGTTTTTGTTGTTGTTGTTTTTTGTTATTATTATAATCATTGTTGGCTTTCTATTTCAATATTTTGTGTAGATTATAGCGGCGTCATGGGCTTGACAACAACACTAATATCGGCACTGAAGCGTTGGCCTTGAATGAATATAGATGTCGGATTCACTGAAAACTGTTGATATATTACTAGCCATATTCAATGCCAACTTAAATACGTTTTCATGAGTATGTCGATTTTAAAAACATCTGATTCAAGAATAGCTGTTTAACTTTAATTCGGTTGATTTAAAACAACAAGACATGTTTAGCCTTTTAATAAAGTGATTTTGAAATCATTTTAGAAATTTTTGGAATTTTAAAGCGAAAATTATAGCAATTTGTCTCTAGGATTAAAGCTCAAATCAAATTAATTACTGGAATCTTAGGAACGTGATTCCTTGTTTTCGCGGCGTTTTTAGACAGACGGGGAATTCTACGCCCATCCTGCCATTCTACCCCGGTTACTGTGCGGCGGCGCCAAGCTTGTGTGTCAATTCATACATGTGTATCAATCTATCGGATGCTTTGTTAGGCACTCATTCTTCAAGACATACGCCCGTGTTGATTTAATATGAATAGGCCACAGCTCAAGCAAGTGTGTATCCAAGGTAACTTGACGTAAACAAACCTGGCCGACACTTTTCTCGATTTATATTTTTGGCACCAATCACCATGTGGAATTGTGTTATCCCAGCGCTATAGTAAGTGGCCATAGTTATATCAAACTGGAGTGATTTGTATCACAATTTATTTTTATACGACTTTCTCCTCCATCCAAAAAAAATAATAATGGATAAATTATTGTTATAATTGATTCCACATGGTGATTGGTGCCAAAAATATAAATCGAGAAAATTGCCAGTGATCGAGTCCTATTATCGCCGCGGCCATGTTTATTTAGGTCAAGTTACGTTGAAAACAAACTTACTGATTATCGATTTTTTTATTTTATTAAGTCATTGGTTTGTTGATACTCGATAGAGTGCCGATTTACTGTGTGCTTGATAGACTGACGAAACAGTAATTAATTGGTTACTCCCTAAAGCTGTAGCGTCGCTTAAGAAAGGACAGTCAATAAATAAGCACCATACGTTATTATGAGTTTTTAGGCAATAAAAAAATGTATACACAAAATTTGTACATCTCATCAGAATTTCGCTACTAGCTGCTAAACCAGAACCCTTCGTCGTTGATGTCTCTCTGTCGACCGTTAATATATCTTTCTGATTGTCTGGAAGCCTGGTGTTTTAAAAAGTTGATCTAGATCTCAAAACATAAAAATGTTATCGATGCCACAAATAACTCTAGCCAAAATATATCCATCATGTTTTGAAGATATATTGCCGGTTGGTAGGTCTACTCGATTAAGACTAGTGGAAGTTTCAAAAACTATCGTTCCTTCGGAGTAATAATATAGGTCACGGAGCCAAACCATAAAAACCAATTTATAAAAGCATATATTTTGTCAATAGATCTTGTCAAAGATTCTCAATAAACCGTAAACGAGCAAGAAGTCATTTCAAAATTATAGCGTTTCTCGATCACCGCTGACCAAATTTGTCTACATGTCCAATTTTCTGGATGTAATGTTGATACCTTTTTGTCTGGCTGTTTGATTTTGAAATAAGCGGGTATGGATTTGACGGCCTCGATAATACAGTAGCATTTACAACTTACCAAAGACGCATTGATCTTTAACGACATTCAAATATTGAATGGTGACTTCACAGACAACGTTTAACGGCAAATTACCATATTGTACACTGGTGTCACCCCATGATTTCGGTCTAGAGCTTCGGGGGTCATTACGGAATTTTGGCCCGGCCATTCTGTAAAGCCATCTTTCTCAGTCAACGAGCCCGTACCACATGACGTGACTTTGGTCGGTGCCCCATAATTACCCAAGTGTCGTTGGCAATGTGGACAAACTGGACACGTTGGAAACCAGACGAAGAAATGACAATTGAAGGGACTATCTGGTAAACCTGCTTATTTGAAGCTCATGTCCTCGTCTGGTAAGATATTTCATCCCGCCATAATTATAACTATCGTCCGTAAAGTACCTTAATGAAGGTTGCCTCAGCTTAGCAAACAGTATACTAGTATATGACTTGCTAATAGAAGTTTTCTTATTTGAGAAAAATTGAGTCTTGACGGTAATGTTTGGGTCTACTGGCCAAAACGTTTGGCAGCAAATTTGACAAAACCACATTCAATATTTGACGCAAAAACATATCCCTCAACATTTTAAAAATATCACAAGTAATTTAGTGGATATAAATTCCTAGGTTATTCAAGAGCTTTCGTGCATAGGTCGTAAATATTATCTCCATCCTGTTATAAAACCAATGCCTAACAGAACACATGTTCAACTTCATCATTGCCCCGGATAATTTCATAATAAGAAACAAAACGAGATAATAACATAAACCAGGGATCCTAGAGACAAAGAAATAGCTCACTCTACTAAATACGAGAAATAAAGACATCTGATCAAACAATAAGAGAAACACAGATATCTAAACAAACATTAAGAAAATCTATAAATATCTTACCAAACAACAAATGAAACATAGATGTGTGGCGAGACACGCATGCAGACAAACATAACATATCTGACGGACAGTAAGAGGAACACGATATTTAACCATACAATAAGAGAAGAATGATATATTAACAGACAGCAAGTGAAACAATTAAATATTACAATAACAGAATCAAAACAAAAGTGTATAACATATAATAAGATACACAGACATATCTAACCAGACATCAAGACGAAAAAACATATGGACAGAAATTTAGAGAAAAGACAGAGCAGTCAAAATTACAAAGATATCTGAGTGGGTGAAATGAGAAGCAGTGATATTTAACCAAAGAAAACAAAGAAATAAAAGATCTCTCATTAGTGACACGGACATGTCAAACTTTTGAAAATTGCTATCCTAGTTTCATACATCCGATATTCAGATCACGCAACTGAGATTCTATTTATCTTTGAATGTCAGTTTTGTCATCATTTCAATAAGAAATCAATACATATTGATATTATATAATTATATATAAAAATAGTGCAGACTGAGGTTATATATTGATTTTGTTAAAGTATAATATATAGGTGCACACAAAAGGTTTAAATCGAGTAAATATATAACAATTAATCCTGATAACGAACAGAACATAGTAAAAATGACTTACTTATTCCAAACATATGGAACCGTGCCCGAAAGGCATAAAACATATGGGGAAGGAGAGTAGAAGTGTAATATCTCCTGGTGTGATATGATTATGTTACATGCACTCGATGTATTGGCGCAAAAGATTTTTTTTATATGTAAACTGATACGATACAATATGTTATCGCCAAGCCATGGTAGTGTGGAACTTTACGCATAACATCTATGCAATTGTTTGTAATGGAAGTCCATTTAAAGTGTAAAGTTTCTATCTGTGTTACACTGACATTAACTCATTTATGGGACAAAGGAAGATATTGGACCACACAATAACAGAAACAAAGATACTTAACCAGACATTAAGAGAAACAAGAGATGTCTAACTAATCAGGGAGAGAAACAGAGATGTATAGTCAGACAATGAGAACCGCAGATATCTAACCAAACAGTCAGGGAAATGAAGATATCTTACCAGAACCTATGAGAAATAATAGATATCTGACCAAACAGGAAAAGAAACGAACAATAAAAGAAACAGAAAGATACAACTGAACAATAAGACAGACAAGGATATCTGACCAGATAATAAGACAGACAAAGATATCTGACCAGACAATAAAAGAAATAAAGATATCTGACCAGACAATAAGACAGACAAAGATATCTGACCAGACAATAAGAGAAATAAAGATATCTGACCAGACAATAAGACAGACAAAGATATCTGAACAGACAATAAGAGAGATAAAGATATCAGACCAGATAATGTGAGAAACAAAGATCACTAACCAGACAATAGGAAAACCAAACACGCCTATTCAGATGTTTTAGAGAAATAAACATACATGCTTAAACAATGAAGGAAACAAAACTATCTAACCGGGCAATACGAGAAACACAGATAACTAACCGGGCAATACGAAAAACAAAGATATCTTACCGGGCAATACGAAAAACAAAGATAACTAACCGGGCAATACGAGAAACAAAGATAACTAACCGGGCAATACGAAAAACAAAGATATCTAACCGGGCAATAAGCGAAATAAAGATATCTAACCGGACAATAAAAGAAACAAAGATATCTACCCGGACAATAAAAGAAACAAAGATATCTTCCCGGACAATAAGGAAACAAAGATAACTAACCATACTATAACAGACATTTTCTGGTCAGATATATTTGTTTCTCTTGTTGTCTGGTTTGATATCTTTATATTATTGTTTGGATACATATATTTCTTTTATTTTCTGGTCAGACATATTTGTTTCTCCTAATGTCTTGTTATGGACTCGCGTTTCTTTTGTTTTCTCTGAATGGCTAAATAGGCATGCTTACCTAGGCACTTAGCGAGAGATTACATTGAAGACTAGACACTTACCAAATTAAATCAACATCTAGGAATGTTCCATGATCTGTATGTGCAAAAAAATAGACATTTATTTGGAATGACCATCTGCTCTCTAGACTGATATATTTAAAAGCACATCTAGTACACATATATAAACGGTCCCAAAATAGTGGGATCGTCAGTTTAAAGAAATATTTTGAAAATCATTTGAGATTTTTTTAAAAAAATGAAATATTAACTTTGAGATACCATCGATAGTTAACTGAAATACAGACACTGAAATAGCTTCTGTTATTTGTTCCTGCGGTAGCCACTAGTCTGATTGTGTCTTCCAGGCTCTAAAATACTCTATTGAACTGTTACAATTATTATCATTTCACTACTTAGATATATGTCGGTGTTCTTAAGTGTGCTTTATTATTTTAATATTATGTCACATTTGAGATGTTTTTCTTTTTTAATTCTTATTTACCACTGAATTCAATAAATTAGAATTTCACGTAAGCGGATTTTGCAAATGTCGTATAAGAAATTGTTTTTACTTGTATAATTGTTACCGATTTTAATCAATAATCTCTATCAAACACAAAGCTACCTTGATTTATTTTTCCGTCGACCGTGTAGCTCGTTACGATCACCTCACGTTTATTTTATCCTTGCAAAATCCATTTTAATTAGAATATTTTGTATTTTTCTCAAGAGGACTGAAAACCGACATGGTGTATATCACGTACCATTCAGCCTATTAGAATGCTTCCTCACGAACTCTTACACTTCCGAACAAGCCCAGGAATTAATATTCTTTACATCGACTTTTGTATCGGCGACACATTTGTCTACGTGCTATATCTGTTTAATAAAAAGTGTCATATAGATATATGAACCACAGGATACAAGTTTTGTTTTGTGTAGGGAAGAGAACTAGAGATTACATCGAGATGACAGCCAGACTGGACACGAACAATAATGGACAGTCTTTCTAGATCTTAGACTTCAAAGGTTTTGTATACCATCGCCTAGACGTCTCCGACATATACCTTAGAACAGGTTAGTTCGCAGCCTCTGACAATGTACCGACAAGCAATATGCTGTAGAATCTATCTAAGAATAGACAAGGCAAAGTGCCGCTCTGGCTGCTTGTTCGGTCAAGGTATCTTATTGGTAAAGATAGTACCGCCCGCTTGACCGGCTCCTTGCCCAGACCTTTCTTTAGCCTGTTAGAGGGCATTAGAAAAGCAAACATCGCATCCTTTTACTCGTTAACTCCAATTCTCTGATTCAACACGGACACAACAGACTAGAGTAATCCTGCAGACAGTATCCTTACCTGGCTAGCAATACTTTGATGTCTGCCGTCAGGTGAAAACACCTGTACATCGTTTGAACGTCACATCTAAGTCATTCAGTACAATACACCGCCTCAACTGGAAGTAGCGATTTCTTTTCCAAGAGCGATTTTATGATTTACCGGTGACAAGCTAGTAAGTATTTTTGCTGTTCCACATACGCCAAAATATTCCTGAAATTTGACTAACTCACTTCTGATGATTTCAGGCAGATTCTAATGTCTGTCTTCATTATATTCGTCATTCTATAATGCCAGTGTGACTCAATTTGTTGAGTAGGTATAGATGATTTATATGAACAAACTTTGAACATGATATACTTATTATTTAAGGGTTTGTGGTTTAAGGTAATTCTGGTCCAAAATATTAATCGTTCTATATAAACGGGTCATATTAAAGACAACTCTTTCTATTATTAACTCGATGCTTCTTCTATTCTTA
>JAVFBX010185158.1:0-14021 GCA_034783855.1 Mopalia kennerleyi | reverse complement strand
GCTGGGTGTAAAACGGTAATATACCGTTATATTCACAGCATTTTACCGTTAAAACTACCGTAATGTGTTACAGTGTAGGTACAGTGCCTTTTCCATCCTTCTAACGGGGGACAAACTCCTCGACCAATCAGCTTTCTATAAAAACAGAAGGCTGATGTAGGTAGAGTGCTCTTTCCATCCTTCTAACAAACGGGTGACAAAGTCCTCGACCAATCAGCTTTCTATAAAAATAGAAGGCTTATGTAGGTATAGTGCCTTTGCCATCTTTCTAACAAACGGGTGACAAAGTCCTCGACCAATCAGCTTTCTATAAAAACAGAAGGCTAATTAGCCGGAGTGTAGGAAGAGTGCATACACCGTCCATCTCATAGGAGTGACAAAGTCCTCGACCAATCAGCTTTCTACAAAACAGAAGGCTAATTAACCGGAAAGGAGTACATTCTCTGTCTCTCTCACAGGAGAGTGGCAATGTCCTTGGCCAATCATATTTCTACAAAAACAGAAGGCTAATTAACCGGAGTGTAGGAAGGGTGCGTTGTCTGTCCCTCCCACAGTAGAATGACAAAGCCCTCGACCAATCAACTTTCTACAAACACACATTGACGCACACATTTCCCAAGAGGCCTTCTTTGAAAGATAAGGGTAACATTTATCTTCAAACATTACCTTTTCGTCAGAAGATAATGGTAACACATATTTTCTTATATCATATTTTCATCTCACGGTAATGGCGAAACATGTCTTCTGCGATTATCGTTTCATAGGCAGTTAATATGAGCACATACAGTATCTTCTAACATTACCTATAAATCGAAATTCACAGGCAACGTTGTGCTCTTAGAGCACCGTTTCACGTATACTTGATTTTTACCAATGTCTGGTAACATTTCTTTTCCATCGACAGACAATCGAAACCCATATCTCATAAGATTATCTTTTCATCGACAGATAATGGTAACATATATATCTCGCAGATTATCTTTTCATCAACATATAGTGGTGACACATATCTTTTACGATTGCCTTTCCATCAACATGTAATGGTAACATATATATCTTGAAAGATAACCCTTTTATCAATAAATAATGGCAAAACATATGTTTTAAGATTACTTTTTGGTCAACAAATAATGGTTATACATATGTTCTAAAATAATCTTTCAATTAGAAGATTGACATCTATATCATGAAAGATGACCTTTCCATTAACATATAATGGTCATATATCTCGCAAGATTACCTTTTCGTCAACAGATAATGATCATATATCTCGCACGATTACCTTTTCGTCAATTGATAATGGTCATATATCTCGCAAGATTAGCTTTTCGTCAACAGATAATGGTCATATATCTCGCAAGATTACCTTTTCGTCAACAGATAATTGTCATATATCTCGCAAGATTACCTTTCCGTCAACAGATAATGGTCATATTTCTCACAAGATTACCTTTTCGTAAACAGATAATGATCATATATCTCGCACGATTACCTTTTCGTCAACAGATAATTGTCATATATCTCGCAAGATTACCTTTCCGTCAACAGATAATGGTCATATATCTCGCAAGATTACCTTTTCGTAAACAGATAATGGTCATATATCTCGCACGATTACCTTTTCGTCGACAGATAATGGTCATATATCTCGCAAGATTACCTTTTCGTCAACAGATAATGGTAACACATATCTTCTTATTTTTGGTTCATCATATTTCTCTCTGGTTTCTGATCGTAAATTCTTCAGATAGTGGGTAGCCATGATCGTGTTGTCATCATAGCAGGAAAGGTCAACGATGAGAGAGCCTGTTCGAATTAGAAAAGAATAAATACCATGTGAAGGCAGGAAGAAAAGCTGTCAAAAGCTGTAGGGTTAATGTCGATGTTTACCAAAATTGCTTTACCAATATATCGATTTCACTTTGAAAAGAAAGGTAAGTTCGTCTCGCAAAACGTTTCAAAAAAAGCCAGTACAGATTTGGTGTCATGTTGGTTTGGGAATAAAACAATAGCTAGTTTGTCAAATATCCTTAAACCGAGTAGAACGACAAACAGCACAATGAAACCATGAGTTACTGGGACTAAACATAGATTATATGCAAATCCTTTCTTTATAGTTTATGATGCATGAGAGAATGCCCATATTTGAAGGATTGGCAAAAAATGGTTTGTTTTTCAGCATCCAGTTAAAATCCTCTACTAGCCGCTTTTAGTCTGAATCTAAGTCTTTCATTGGTTCCTGAGAAAGTTGTCTTTTAGACAGCCAGTTAGACGGCCGCGGGCTTAGATTCTAAAAAAACAACGGCAGTCTGCCACGCGCCAAATGGCATGAACCATGATTGTATATAGGGCATGTTATTTGATTAAAACCGGAAGCGGGCTTACCTCCATGCCTTATGTACAACCCGCTTGGTCATAAACCTATAGTACCATTTTGAATGTCTAAATGTAGTGATATCCGCCTAAACGGCGTAAGTAATGCGTCGTAGCAAGACAAACTACAGCTGTATAAAAACACCGGGACTATATGCTTTGATATTATTCAGCTGTAGATCAATCCTATTCCCTTTGTAAAGATACCTGTCACCCAAACCAAACAAATTATAAAAATACTAACAAGCTTAATCATTTATTAATGAATAAAAATGTTCAATTTTATGTTGCGCTACATAACACATTTTAAATTTTTTATACTTGTAATAGTAGCACCCTTCGCCACTTCCTGGTAAGACAGTAATGGTGCGGATTTATCCAAAATTTCCCAGTCTTCCGTAAAAAGCTAGATGGTACTTGATGGTTACAAAATGAGGGCATGTAAATCCCGCCTTGTGATTCGCAATATTTCACGTTATTAATTCCTCTTCCGGTGCCGCAGTACAGTCCAGTTATTTCTGCCAAAAACGGAAAGTTAAAAGATGCGGAGTGTCGCGTCTCACGTGCATGAGTTCTTCTCTCTATCTATTAGTTTATTAATTACCGTCTTCCTCATAGGCGTTGATATGATGAAACATGAAGAAGGAATCAGAGGTCAAAGGGTGCTCTGTACATACTTCTTTACCAGTCGCTCTGTCGATGATGTGAAACAGGTTCTGAAAAACAACATAGTTGAATCGAATGAAGGAAACATTAAAAGGAAATACAGAAGAAAAGGAGATTTAAATGTTATAATGAAATTATTTGTTGATTGGGGTTTAACGCCCTATTTCAAGTTATTTCCCTCTCATGTCGGAATACCAGCCGAACGAAACCACCCTCGAACAAAAACAGGAGAGGACAATCACAGGACGTAAAACAAATACATCCCAAACAGATCAGCTTCATATGGCCCCTATAAGCCATTGGGAGAGCCACGGAATCGTATTTTTTATATTGCCTTTCATTTTTTCTTATATTTTCTTTTAATGTTTCTTTTTATATTTGCTTGCATGTTTTGTTTTAGATTTGCTGTCAAGATTTAGTATTTTCGTTCATATATCTTTGCATATAACCTTTCAGCTTTCTATTTTTATTGTTGTCATATATTTTATATAAAACTTGTGTTGGAAAAAAATTTAATGAGTGCATACATTACCTCGGATATAATATAATGCTATTTAAATGTAACAACAGTGGCCCTCTGGCTAAGGGCACTTTTGTGCGAAAAGTAGCAATAATGTCTTTACTTATCACAGGAGGAAAATTAACTTTCCAACATTATGGAAACGAGCATTATGTAGAATTAATTATTATGTTTACTTATTATTATAAATAACATTTTTTTTTGTATTTTTTATTGTGCATTTTCCCCTTACAAAACAATCATATAGCATCCTAAACGATTTTTTTTATGGAATCCTATTGGTTTTTAAAATTATACTCGAGGCTTTTATAATTATCATAAAGCAGCCTACAGGATATTCAAAATCATAAAGCATCCTATATGATTTTGTCAAAAATTCTATAGGATTTTTCATAGGAATCCTTAACGATTTTTTCATGGAATCTCATACGATTTTAAAATTATCCTAAACGTTTTTATAATTATCATATAGCAACCCATAGGATGTTTAAAATCATATAGGATTTTTCGGCAAAGGAACTGGTGACATGGTTCTGACCTTTTCATTTCCAAACCATCTAAGGCAGTCATGGAAGGTTTTGCCGGTGAGCTTGGCTGCCCTCAGGCCCAGAATGTCAATAGAGAGAGCTTGTTCCACGAAGACAAAGTAGCGCTGAGACATACCAAAGCTGTGGATGTAGGTAGGGTTATAGGACCACCTGAACGGCACAGATGCCACAATCTCAGCTTCGTCAAATAACTCTTTTCCTTCTGAAATGTAGAAAATGAAGTCGTTTATTAAATAATCAACCAGCCCACCTATTGTGATACAAAACATAAGAGGGCAATTTTTTCTAAGCAACAATACAATTTCCACTTTTTAATGTAAATAGGCCATGATCTGTGATCCAATGCTCTGTCGGTTCGAATCGGATGCTTGTAATGAGGCCAGGATGTGTGTATTAATGATATCAGTTCGAATCTATTGAATGTAATGAGACCAGGCTGTGTGTAATAATTATCTGTCAGTTCAAATCTGGTTGATGTAATGAGACCGGGCTGTGTGTATTATTATTTATTTGTCTGTTTAAATCTTATTGATGTAATGAGACCGGGCTGTGTGAACTAATGCTCTGTCTGGTCGAATCTGGTTGATGTAATGAGACCGGACTGTGTGTATTATTATTTATTTGTCTGTTTAAATCTTATTGATGTAATGAGACCGGGCTGTGTGTATTATTATTTATTTGTCTGTTCTAATCTTATTGATGTAATGAGACCGGGCTGTGTGTACTATTGCTCTGACAATTCAAATCATAGATGAAGTTGTCTTTTAACAAGCGGCAAGTACCGTTCAAGGACCCTGGTCCAAATTATAGATGAATCTGTCTATTAACAAACAGCAAGTACCGTTCATTGAGCCTGGTCCAAATCATAGATGAAGTTGTCTTTTAACAAGCGGCAAGTACCGTTCATTGACCCTGGTCCAAATTATAGATGAATATGTCTATTAACAAACAGCAAGTACCGTTCATTGACCCTGAGCCACAGTACAGATGTAAGTATATACTTACTAGCAGGATTTGGTATTTTCACAATACAGTACTTCGGTTTACTATCATAGGACTTCCCCAGATTGTACAATGTTCCATCCTCGTCTCGTAAGATATGAGCGGTGGCCACGTTCACCACTACATGCTCCTCGATGTTTATCTGCGGAAATAAAACACAGATTTTATACGGTTATGCTATATACAAAATAGGGTAAGTTTGGTTGTTTTTATCGTACAAAATAAGGTAAGTTTGATTGTGTATATTGTAAAAAAAATACGCTTATTTTGGCTGGTCATGCCGTGCACAAAATTAAATAACGCAACAGATTCCAGCAGTGTTTTGAAGACTGTGAGGAAATTTATTTTGTTCAAGCTGCAATATAAAATTCTTCCTGTGTCATGTGCGTAATTATGGTAGAAAAATAGACATAGAATTTATTAAATAAGCATATGGCACCAAGTTTCTATCCTTATAATTGAGTCGGTTATATTTGTTTGGGGTTTAACGCCGTACCTTAGGTTATTTGACCACTTAACGGTGTTCCAGCCTAATTGGTGATGGGAACCACCAGCGATAACAAACACAGACAGGAGGAGTCCCAGGACGCAATACAACGTACGGCGTCACAAACAGATCGGCCTCGGGTTGCAATTTAGCTCCGAGAGCACTCAGGGCAACCGGAAGCTCTCTCCCAACCATCCACAAATGATGTATATCTAAAACTTACAGCGCCGATCGTATCCAGGGATTTGGGGTCAATTTTGTGGAGGAGAGAGGTTTCTGTGGCTGTATAGACGTAGTCGTTAACCGGGGTGACTGTTACCAGGGTATTCTCTGATCTCTTCGGCGTGCGGAACCACGCAAACATCCTAAATAAGTTTCACAAATATAATATAATACAGCTTTTTATATGGTTGTTATTTTTCAATTTAAAACGAAATATGTACAACCGTTAACGGTGAATCAAACCACAGGTAGGCTACTTATATCGACATGTACCTAGTAGCCGTTCTCGTAAGACCTGCCAGTGTTGTCATATTTTACCATATTATATTGTATTCCATTATACCATAAGTCCAATGGACTTCTCGTTATATCGAAGATGGGAAACCCGGCCGAATCAAAACTTCTTCAAAATTAACAAAGAGAGCCTTGAAGTTAAAACAGAAATTTGTACTCACTTGAGATATTTAACACATTCCATTGCTATAATGACGGTGTCATTTTGTAAAACTAAACATTGGTTTCTTTGTTTTTCGTCAAAAGTTTTGCATCGCTGGAATCCTGCTTCTCCTCGCTCAAAGAACATTACTTGAACGTTTCAAGTCGCCGCTTCGCAAGCGCGTCGTCGAGGCTTCAGATCGTGATTAGCTCGTGTCAAGACAATAAGGATACCTCGACGCTAGCGGAAGTCTCGACGACGCGCTTGCCTTCTAAAACGGCTTTTTGTTTAGGACATATATCATCACCCCATAAATACTATTCAAAAGTAAGTAAAAGTAAGAAGTTTAAAAACCATTTGACCCATAGTTATCAAGGCGTATTACAACACCAATATAGCTACATACAAGATAGTTTTCTCTCAAGGAAGGTATTTGCATAGGTACATGTATTCATTTCGTCAACCGCTGGTAGACAAAAAAATAAGTCACAGTAATGTGTCTATCTAATAGACAACTTCTCAAAACCATACTTTTATCACGAGCTAGTTTCCATTATAACCCTTGAATTATATAGCGTATCTCAAACCAGGTAATACAGCAAGACCGGGTCGAGCAGTGATCAAAGCGGATAGTTACAAGACTACTGGACCTTAGAAGGGACACGAAAACATAGAATATTATCTCTTTATTTCGTCTTTTTAAGTCAAAGTAACGAGATAATAGATCGGAGTAACGACCAATCCAACTCCTTCGGTTCTCCGCGATGTTTTTCTCAACACAACTGGTACGTATGTAAACTATTCAACTGACAGTCCTTTTGCAAAATAGGGATTAGAATAATCTGTCTTTGAGTCTCAGTGCTTCATACAGATAATGTTAATTTGTGTCAACCTTGTAAAGATGCCGCGGAGAAATCATTCATTTCCATTGGTGGATTCAGTCGTTACTTCGACTTATTAAGCCACATTAGTGCATAATATGTCCATATAACGTGATAATAATGTTGAAGTAACGAGATAATAAGTCGAAGTAACGAGTTGATTGAGTACCTATAATTTTATTTTCTCACGTCCATTTTACGGCTCCGTATCGTAAAGAGGCTCTGTAAAAGACCGTTATTAAGATCATGTTAATAGGCTGAATCCTCAAACTATGCACCAGCTGATTGGTCGGTAGCGGTTTTAAAGCAGCCAATCGAAATCGTACCTGGTTTGAGGCGCACGGTCCGCCAGAGGGATGTCATGGAAACGAGCCTATTGGCATGTACAACGCCCAACCGATGTTCTGTTCAGACGCTTACCTTTGAAATATGTTTTTGCACGGGTCCGGATACGCCATCGTTCCAAATTCGCTGATAATAATCCGATTGGCTTGTGTGTTAGCTTCGTGGGTCCCGCTTTTAACATATTTACTGTGATAGGACACTTTGCCATTGGAGATTTCAAAACAATGCAACAAGGCAAGCCCATCAAACCAATGCTTGTACTCACTGTCTCCTATCTCGAACATCCCCGGGCCATTTCTGAACAGGCTTCCCCCCAGCCATATTGGGATGCGTCCTGGGCGGAAAAGAAATTTTAATAAACAAATGTTCAAAGCTGTTGTTCAAAGCAATAATACATTAAATCACGTAATATCAGTGTTTCCAGCTACTAGACACTGTATGCAAACCTTCTCGAAGTAACTGTAGACGGCAGCGTGTGTCAACAATTTTAAATATGGGTACTGAAGCATATGGTCTCGATTCAAAACTTGAATGCAATACTATTTTTTATGATCCAAGCCGTTATCTTAATCATGTTCAACGGTACAAAAACATTTTATTATTCGAGAAGTCATTTTTATAGGTCAAATATTCATATTCACGTGACCACCTTCACTGATGACGACTGGGTACGATTCCAATACAGTAACCACCATATAGCTTTTCAACTCAGACTTGATCTGTGGGATATATCCTCGCAATCACTATTTTACCAGGAAGTGGCGAGGCGGGGGATCTACTTTAAGCCACAGTTACAAAAAAAAACTGATGCTTAAAAATCGGAAAATGTTATATGAGGGTCAACATAACATGGAACATTTTAGTTTTATGTAAGAATGAATGAATGTGTAAGTATCCTTATTTACTTGTTTGTCTTATCGGGGCATACCCTGGTTCCTTCAAAAACGGAATCCTATCAAAAGATATTCCTTGTGTAATTATACAGCTGTAATTGGCTGGCGACTAAAGGTGCATTCTCACAGTGCGATTTGTAGTTACGACTTCAGGGGATTCCCCTTATTTGCGACATTTTGATTGGCGGAAAAAGAAATACTGAATGAGCGACCAATCAAAACGCAAGAAATGAGGGGAATCCCCAAAAGTCGTTACTACAAATCGAACCGTGAGAATGCGCCTTTAAGCATAATTTTCGTTAATGTACCGAATATCACTACATTTAAAATGGTCCTGGTTTGAAACCAAGCAGGTCTTAACCTGTCGACTCTTTATTTAACTAGACTGTTGATGTTGCTGTCTTTTTGTTGTGGAGTTTTTTATCAGTCGTTTTAGTTTTAACCATCGGTCCTTAAGACCTAGATCAAGACCAAGTGCATTCTTGCGGGCTACTGGAAGACTTTCTTTTTATTGAGCATGCCGTCTTGTGAATGAAATAACCTGAAGTATGGCCTTCAACCCCAATTTAACAAATCCCTTCCTGGTCCGCCGGTCCTTGCTGGGTACAGGAAGACGTTCCTTTTCTTGACTATCGGTCCCTCTTGGATACAGGAAGATGATCCTTTTCTTGGCCGCCGGTCCCGGCTGGATACAAGAAGGCGTTCCTTTTCTAGACCGCCGGTCCCTGTTGAATACAGGAAGACGTTCCTTTTCTAGACCGCCGGT
Source organism: Mopalia kennerleyi (assembly GCA_034783855.1). NCBI lineage: Eukaryota > Metazoa > Mollusca > Polyplacophora > Chitonida > Mopaliidae > Mopalia > Mopalia kennerleyi. The sequence goes on along the minus strand of JAVFBX010185158.1, from coordinate 4,882 downwards.
CCCTGTTGGGTACAGGACGACGTTCCTTTTCTTGACTGCTTGTCCCTGCTTGATACAGAAGGACTTTTTTTGTACCTCCAAGGCCTTCATGAAGATGTTTTTTCTTGACAACTGGCCCCTAAGGCTTGCATCAAGATGTTCGTTTCTTGACTATCGGCCCCTTAGGCCAATAAAAACGTTCATTTTCTTGACAGCAGCCCCTGATGCATCGGAGAGCCCCAGATGTATCGGGCAGAAGTTCGTCATCTTGAAAATGGGCCCTTGAGGCCTACATCAAGATTATCTGTCTCTTGACAGCCAGCCCCTGAGGCAAACATGGAGACCACTGTTTTCTTGACGGCTGTAGTCTGTGGCCTTGAGGAAGCCTTTCATTTTCATGACAAACGGGCTCTTAGGCGCACTGAAACGTTCGTATTCTTGACAAACTGTAATGGGATGATCGATAAAAAAAACCTTGCCCATTGTTCCTCTCTGTCTTTTGTAAAACTAGAATTATAAAGGGCTATTCTATATTCAAGTGAGGCAGTACCGTGTCCGACATATTAAGTGTGTGAAATGGGGTGCAACAAGGTGGACTGATGTCACATTTTTTTCGAATTCAGTTAATGTATTGATGGTCTGACTGGGAAACTTAATGACTCAAACCTTGGTTGCCCATTAAATAACGATTATGCAATAATCCCAGCTTCGCTGATGATATGAGCTTTAAGGGAAATACCACTGATTTTCGACCTAAACTTATTATTTTATTACACTTGCAATCGAGTAAGCATAGCCGTTAATCAGTTAATAAAACAGACGGGACTGACGACATTGTTCGAAAAAACAATCGGTCACCAGTCTGTCCGTTTGCTTATGGATGCATTTTAAATCACCTATAACAAACACGGCGTATACACAAGCTTGGTCATCAAAATAGCTCTTTGGGTAACACATACGTTTAGCATGTTCAGCTGACATGGGGTTAATTTTTAAGTACCAGGCTGATGTTCTTGTTTGTGTTTCGATCGGGGACGGAACTCTCCCTTTCGGTTTTATGTGAAAGTATCCACCATTGCATGCAATAGGGAGACATCCCCGACTAGATGATATAACTACCGTGTTTTGGAACAATGACGTCAGTTCCGCTTTTTAAATTAGATCATTAACGGCTATGCTAATTCGATTGCAAGTACTATATAGATGGTTGTCTTTGAAAATATGCAATAAAAATAATTAGTTTAGGTTGAAAATCAGTGGTCTTTCCCTTTAATTGTCAATTTGCATTTGCTCTGTTAAATAAAGGATACAAGATCCCATGACATCGTGCATAATCCCAGTAAATCTATCTGTTTGAGTCAAAAAATGTTATTTTGTTTAGAAAGCAGAACAATGCTCTAATCAATCAAACTGACATAGATGCGCAGCCACACATACTTTACTTCCGTTCATAAGAGCGCATGTCTTGTTGGCGTCCTGCAGGTTATCGCAAATATGACTGTCGCCGTGACTCGACCGAAACGAGAGGAATCAATAAACGAGAGAGTGGTCATGGGGCGACAACGGTCGAATCGCGGAGAACAGAAAATAATATAATAAACTCTATTTAACGTTGGTATTTAAGTACTTGTTTGTGCTATTTGTATCTACCGTTTACCCATATACAGTTAAAACAATAAAATAAAAAAATTACGTTTAAAATAGAATATTTCCAGTCCATAAAATTAACAGTACATGTCCGCTACGAACAAAAGGAGCATTTGTGTTGGGAATGATCTCTTTCGAAATGAGTTTCACAAAGAAATTAAAATTGTTACAATTTTTTTAATAATTTGGAAGATTATTCCAGATTTGAGTTGCTCAATAAAACAGATTTTAAACCGTAAGAAGTGGTTTTAACGGATGGTAGGATATAATGTTATATTTTCTAAAAGAATAACAAGAATATTTAGGTTTTTACATGCTTGCTTAAATTTCCGGACCTAATTTCCGTATTGATTTTTATATTTTACAAGTATCAGTCTTCTTAACTGTAAATTAGGTAAATGTGACCTTTCAATTAAAATGGCGTATTCACCTTAGTAGTCATTTTGAATAAATCGTAGTTTTCAACACATTAACCACTAAACCAAGGACGTCAGCCAAAGGCATGCGCTCTTATAAACGGAAGTAAATGTTATATGAAACTGGATTTTTTTTGTAACAACAGGATGGATTTATTAACATTTAAAATTTAAGCGCCACTATCACGGAGTCTGTATCGTCAGCGGAACACCTTTCAAAGATGTAGTTACCTCCCTTTTTTAACAAAACCACTGACACTAGTCTTGTGTCTAGCTGGTAGACAGACATCCGCCTTCGTTAGGCCAGATCAAAGTATCTGGGTTACATTTCTATTCAAGAAATATATATTTCCAGTTGACAGTAGGTAGGCTAACTCTCTGTTGGAGAAATATATATTTCCAGCCGACATGTACAGTACGTGGGTTAACTCTCAGAGAAATATATACTAGTATTTCCAGTGGACAGTCTGTGGGTAAACTCTCTGTAGGAGAAATATTTGTTTCCAGTGGACAGTCTGTAAGGTAACTCTCTATTAGAGAATTATATATTTCCAGTTGACACTATGTGGGTTAACTCTTTATCAGAGAAATATTTTATTCCAGCCGATAGTACGTGGGTTAACTCTCTATCAGAGAAATATATACTAGTATTTCCAGTGGACAATCTGTGGGTTAACTCTCTGTAGGAGAAATATTTATTTCCAGTGGACAGTCTGTAGGGTTACTAGGGTTACTAGGGTAACTCTCTATGAGAGAAATATATAGTTTCAGATGACAGTATGTGGGTTAACTCTCTTAGGGAAAAGGATATATTTCCAGTTGGCAGTATTTGGGTAAACAGTCTATTAGATATATATATATTACCAGTTGACAGTCTGTGGGTTAACTCTATGAGAGAAATATATAGTTTCAGATGACAGTATGTGGGTTAACTCTCTTAGGGAAAAAGATATATTTCCAGTTGGCAGTATTTGGGTAAACAGTCTATTAGATAAATATATATTACCAGTTGACAGTCTGTGGGTTAACTCTCTATTAGAGAAATGTATATTTCTCTAATAGGGAGGTTACCAACAGACTGTCAACTGGTAGGCCTTACGACAACGGGAGTCGACCAGTTGGATACGAGTGACTGTGACAAAACGAAGAGACGATAATACAAAATGGTGAGTGTTCTCTGGGACTAACATATACATATGTTATATTAGTCCCAGGTGTTATGAACCAATTCCAAACTTAGATTAGTACAGATTAGAACTACGGAGTCAAAATCGAGGCGAATGTACGACTGCCTGGGGTTGAATAAACAACACAAAATGGTATGGTCGACAAGCTTAATATTATAAATAAAGGACTTTTTGAGCCAATGGTTTGGCGAAGACACAGGATGTATGCAAAGACTAGCACATAATTTCAAAATTTAAGTATTTTCAGACAGTTGGTTAAAGCCCTCTCTACGCAACCTAAGTATGGAATACGTGGCAGTGCTATTTCGCACAGTGTAGATATAATATAGTGAACATATTATATTAAAAGGGAGGCTGAGCTATATGCTTGCAATAACGTACAGGTTTGTTTACTGCATGAAGACTCGCCCGTAATCGCAAAAGAATGTTGTTTTATAAAGGATAAATTATAACATTGCGAGACTGTTTTGGTTTGGTTGTGACACTTACCTTGGACTTGCCCTTCAACGCTGTTGGGGGACTCGGGCGTTGTTCTGTATAAACTCTCCATTTTGTACGACTGGGGCTAAGTTGTTTTTCGTGCATTCATATGCAGCAGAGTAGATAGTAGAAGAAAGGTTAATTTTCACGTTTACTGCTTGCAGTCTGTATATCAGGCAGGTCAGGTCAACCAAGCGTGCAAGTATAGTCCCGTGAGTAACTGGGGCAAGTGACTAGCATTGCAGGAAGGCGGCGGTTTTCTTAGATCCGTTGTGACTGATGAGAACACAGACGACCAGAAACGATAACCTGCATAAAATTTTTTCATGATGATTGGATATTTGCATACATTTGTTCAAAACTGCACAGATATCGCAACTCTGTTATGAAAATCGAATCGAAATTAACGCAGCAGATTGAAATTTGAAGAAATTTGATTGCTTGATTGATTGATTATTTGATTGGTTGATTGATTGATAATTTGATTGGTTGATTGATTGATTGATTGATTGGTTGATTGAGGTTTAAGATTATTTCATTCATACGACGGCGTGCCAGCATAACGACTTAAAATAACCACCATAAACAAAGACAAGACGGGACAAACACAAGACAATCATTAACGCAATACAAAGACATCACAAATAGGCCGGCATTCTTACCCCCCTCCAGCTATTTAAAATGGTTCTGCTTGGCTAGTTAATGAAGTCTGGCCCAGAGATAGATGCGAATTCGTATCCAATACACTATACAGTATATAGAGATACGAAGTATAGGCCCCCTAGTCCTATGAAAACTACAGAATTAAGATCTGCTTCTGAGTACTAAATAACGTTGAATGTGCATGGCCTAATTACCGCAGAAAACATTTTTGAGCGAGTGTGGTACTGCTGAGAAATGTCGAGCGGGGGTTTTATGGGTCGGTCTAACCCAAAAGTGTCTAAAGAAACACACAAGATGGTTTATGACAGAGTTAGGCCATGCAATTTTTTAAAATATATTTGAAGATAAAGTTCCGAACGATGGTATCGTTCGGCTATTTCTGGCGATTAGTAAGCTTCATGTAGCGGGTGTAGGACAAAAGGTCCAGGGGACGAAAGGCACCAGGACAAAAAGTCCAGCGGACAAAACGTCCAGGGGACAAAAAGCCCTTGGACAAAAAGTCCAAGTTTA
>JAVFBX010185147.1:0-14023 GCA_034783855.1 Mopalia kennerleyi | reverse complement strand
TCTGTGTGGGGAGAGTTGGGGTTGGGGACAACTATGTCGATGGCAGCGTTAAGGTTAGGGCTGTAAAAAGTTGTAAATGTGTCCATCGCCTGTAAATATAGCTTAGCTTCAGGACTCCAAATGGTCTCTAGCATACTGAGGTACCTGCAATGACAATTCAAATATTATTTATTTTATTTTATAATAAGTTTTTCATTTTACCTGAGATCAGTATACCAGTGAACTACATCTTATAGGAATAAAAAGACATTTGGAGACTATTGACAAAAATTAACGCAAAAGACTCGAGGTTTGAAGTTATTCTCAGATCGTTTTATCTAATCACATAATGCGATACTACCAGCAAACAGGTAATAACAGTGAATGGCGTTATCAGTACCATAGATCAAAAAGGTTGTGGAAAACATAAGAAATAAATCGAGATAAAATTGTAATTTAGCTCGAGGATTGAAAGGGTTAATAGTACAAACTATCTTGTATCAAACAGACACAACATTGACCAACAAAAATATTTGGTATCCTTTTTATTTAAAGTTTTAACATTCAAAATTTATGATAGTAAAAATAATTTATTCGAATTTCTAATTACACATAGTTAAATAAGAAACTTTTGATTTCGTTTTCCATTGAAAATATTATAAAGTAATTGAATATGTTTTGAAGATTATCGAGATTGTCACAGAGATAAGGCCACTGACGGTGTTCCTTTGTGTCCTACGCTGAGGTTTAGTTTCACCGAATGTAGTAAATGTGTATTGCATCGGACTGTCTGAATATCTCAACAAATCTCTGAAAACTTTGGTGTAAATATGTTGGTATATTAACCGTAGACTGTATTAATAGCCGCTCCTCGGATGTCTTTCTTTCAGATACCGGTACTATAGATTTTGGCAGATTTTACATGGACAATTGATTATTTCTCGAAAACGGTTCCTCGTAATACTTTAATCTATCTACTTAAGTTGGGCTAGGATTTTTACAATGTTTATCGAAATTTATATCCTTAATCAAATAACGATTTAAGCCTACCCTTGTTTGTAGACTGGCACGCCATCTTTTGTAGAAAACTCTTCGATATCAGGAATTTGATCGGGGTGTGACACATTTAAGGCTCTCTGAGAAAGCTTCCTGCAATCACAAATTATATAAAGATATATAAGGAGCAAAATCAGGTCATACAAGCCATATGTGTACGAATCAAATAGGACAGTGTTAATATATTTCTTTCCATAAATCAGCACGTGTTAAAGTCAATGGTTGTTGTACATTACCATTTTAACATGTTCACGTCTCTGCTTTCGCCTGGTTCAAGGTTGTACGGGAGTTTATCGGTGGTTAGGTCTTCTTTGCGCAGACGCTTTCCTCGCAAATAATACAGCTTCCTGGATTGATCCGGTTGGAAAATCTTTGTTTTTAAACCTAGTTTTTGAGCAAGTGCGTCAAGCGTGGAATGGTCGCCTGGACGATATCTCATGGCTCCTAAATCCAGTGGTATATTTGGGATAGAAGGTAGAAAGGCGCTGAAAGTTCGGCCTCCAATCCGATCCGTGTTTTCAAAGATACCGACTTTCAGACCTTGATTTCTCAGCTTCCATGCTGTGTATGTACCGCCTATCCCCCCTCCAACAATGGCCACGTCCAGACATTCTGTCAAAGTAAAAAACAATTTGCCAGTTATATAATCTTTAAAAAGAAGTCATATCTGAGTTTATAATAAAGACAATAACTATCCTGAGCACTAGGAGCATTAATTTCTTTAGATAGCAGTCAATAAGAAATATTTATATGTTGTTATAAACCGTTTCTTTCAAAGGATTTTCCCTGTTAAACTATCAGTGTGCCACAAGCCATTTGTATCTTCCATCAAACGGGTCTGTATTTGTTTGTTTGTTTGATTGGAGTTTAACGTCGTACTCAAGGGTATTTCACTTATATGACGACGGATTGTCCACGTCACACTTTTCCTTGCCCTATTACGGTGGAAAACCGGGAGGAAACCTCGTATAAACCACCCCCGCTATTGCCGTAGCCACATCTTGTGACTCACTCATATACCTTGAGGGTCGACAGAGGGACTCGATCCCGTGAACAGTACATCGATGTAAGCGTTAGAAAGCGCACTCACTAACCACTACGCCACGGCCGCGGGTCAAAGCGGGTCTGTACGTTGGCCTGACACTGTCATTGTGTTGTATTCTATTGTTGCGTCTCGTTGGGTATTATGTCAACCATTCACTCGAGCAATATTTATGACTGGGAACTTGCATGTGAGTGATTTGGTTTTTGCTAGAACACCACGTTGTTGATGATCAACGGCTTGGAGCATGGTTGATTGTAAGAGACTGAAAACTTGTACTTTTGTTGCTGTTCTGTTGTTGTATTAAATGCATCACACCATTTTAGAATCAATTCAACTGGCCGCTGTCATAAAATGTGTGTTTCCTGCAGTGGAATCAACACTGGAGACCTCATGTAACTCCGTCACCTTGGTTGCGTTCGAGCGAGTCGCTCGGGCTTCCCCGAGTCAGCCCAGGCGTCTCCTTTTCCGTTCGCGCGTATTACCCGGGTTAACTCTGGTGTGCCCCTGCTTCGTTCACGCGTCAAGTGTCGTCACACTCGGGTCACCCCCAGTCCCCAGCTTCAGAGCAGGGTAAGCCAGGGGAATCACGTGACCATCATGGAAGACAACGGTTCAGAAAAGCAAACTGACACGCTATTCTTTTAATTTTAATCACCCTTGCGTGTCGATTAGGCCACAATCAGCTACCCTGCACTGAAATATATTCATTATTTATTTTATAAACACACTCCTTTATAATACATTGTTGAATCATTCCTGTAAGACAGTAAAATGACGGCACTGAAGATGTTCAATACGGGTTTTTAAAATTCATTGTCGTGAAGCTGGATATAAATATATTTCTTTCTTTTTGCATATTTGTATGCCCGAAACACTTTTTTTTTCTTAATAATAATCGTGTGAATTGATCATGACTGTCACCCGATACTTGCCGAATCAAAAATCGCACCTTTAGCAAAGCATTTAACATTCTGTTATGAGGTTTCGCTTTCGGTTTATACTTCCACTTTTTATTGACCTCTGAAAGCGTTCACGCGCTGGAAGAATCTCTTAGGGAAGTATGACGTCACGTCACCCTAGTCGGGCTTACCCGGGGAAGTCGCGCGAACGCAACCCTTATGAATCTTGCCAAAATCAGATTGATGGACTGGTTCACCTGTCTAAACACCATCCCAAGGCGTGTAATCCGGATCTCCTTTTCACTGAATGTGGCGTGAACACCAATCAGTTAATCAACCTCATCTTTTCTCGTTATATTAATGTAATATACGTGTACTGCCGCTGTTACTGTTTATGATCGGTGTTCCTGCAATCAACCATCGTATAGATTGACGCAGGTGTAAGCGCAACACCGTTTCATTTGATCTGTTTGTGGAAACAATGCCGTCTCCACTACATAAAAGAGCGTTTCATAATAAGAGTTAATGGACTTCTGTCTACATTTTATATACACCAATTTATATAGACCCATTTTTGTGCAGGTGCTATGGTCGTAGTAATTCGCGTTTCTAACCTATGTCACCGAAGGTATCCTATTTTGAGAAGACTGATATAGCGAGAGATTCCACAATTTATTCACATCTTCCATTGTGTATAATCTGGTGTTAAAATGACACGTCCCCTGCGATTACGTGTTGAAAATCGTCTAAATGGCAAAAATTCTGAATATATTGATCGAATTCAAAGAACACATTTTCAAAATTGCTAACGGCAGAATGTTTTAAAGCTGTCCGCACTAGAGAAACGTTACATTTCTACAAAAAATAAATAAATAAACCAGTGTGAGTTTTTGCGGGAACCGTTTCCCTGGTGCTCTCAGAACTAATTGGAACACAAAACCGATCTATTTGGGGTGACATCCTATTACACCCGGTCATTCGTCCTGTGTTGTCGTAAAGCGTTGCCAGTGACGTCGGGTGTGATTTCGTCGTCGTGGGTATAAACGGTAGTCCCAAGACGGCTACAATTCCACGACGTATATTCCCACGACGTAACCCCACAGGGGCTTGATTAACCAGCGGGTGGGGGATAAAGTACAGCGTGGCTCTATTCTTTATGGCAAGTTGACGAATGTTCACTTTTTGTCATGATATAACTAGCGATGGTTAATTCTGACACTTTCACCATGATTACTGTCACAAAGTTATATGGGGCTGGCTCTATTCTGCATGACAAGTGGGCGAATGTTCACTTCGAGTCATGATATTAGAATGATGTCTAATTCTGACACTTTCATCAAGATTAATGTTCACAAAGTTCCTACCGCTTTATGAGGAGTGCTGCCGCTCTGCCTCTTGTGTCCAGGTATCTTGTAGAGGATGTTTGGTTTAATGCTCTAAAGATGCGCCATAGTCCCCGGCACTGAGGTTATTTGCTGACTATGTAACGGAGACATAGCTTGGATGCAACTTTCCCGCTGCAATGTGGAACCATTATCAAACCGAAGGGCCAGGACAAGCAGTCGCTTGGAAGTGTGGCATAGTAAACTTAATAAGTTGATAAAGAAGGCCCATACCAACTTATTTGAGATAATTAACGTTCCCAAAACAAAACATGCATCAAATGAGGCGAAACAGCTTCAATTAGAAGCTGGAGCAGCTCCGCCGACCATGCCAGGCTTTGTAAATTGAAGGCTCACCAGGTCTCTGGTGAAACAGCAGTCATGTAATATGTGGATGCTTGTCGCGTGTTTGATTTTAACATAATATCTATAAGAGGTTATTGTGTCTGTAAGAATAACTGTTCTATCATGTATACTGTAAATAAACCTGTCCAACTGTATGTATGTTTAATTCTATGATTTATGGTTTTATTGTGTACCGTAAATAAAGATGTCTAGTAATTATGATGTTATTATGTAGTGTAAATAAAGCCACTAAGAAGAACTCCAACTGTTTCACACCTTTTTAATGCGATATAATCTTTGCCATATTTTGCCACAAATCCCACGACGTATACGCTTTTTCTGTAGTAATCGTAGGTATAAACCTCGTCAACCTATTGGGCCGTAACATGAGTGAGATAACAATAAGCACGACGCTAAACCAGAACCATACTAACATAATAGTTATAGAAGTACACCATCTTTGTGGATCAGGATCACAATACAAGACCGGCATTAAACAATATTAATTAAAAACTAAAACATGATAACATGATTATGTCTGTCTTCAGATACAATGTTTACCGAGCCGCCATGTGGGCTCCTATATGTACTAAACTGACATACATGTATTTATATGTTTGTGTCATATTTTGTTGGCAAAAGGCTGAGATGCCTACGCCTTAATAAAGATCACGATTACGATTAAACACCACTTAAGCTGTTATCAACCAATCAATGAATACGTTATAAGGATTATTTTCACTGAAATAGTAAAACGTATTTTCAATTGGCTCGAGACACATCTTTGCGATATGTTCCCAAAACGTCATCTGCAATTATATAAAAATCAATAACTGAATTGTTTTGTTCGGTTGAGTGGATGAAATTACTTCCGATAGATGCCATTCACGTTGTTTTATGAAAGCCGTCGTTTCGCAACATGTCATTATGTAAGATAAATCATATAAACGTCGTTAATTTAAATTTGCTGTCATAAATCATCTGACACAGTTAAAAATATATCGAACGATTTAATACACGCCTTTGTGCATAATTTGGACAACTTTCAAAATTATTTACGATAAGTGGGTTGATAGCTTATGTATGTCCTCTCTTTCAGGACAGTTAAATAATACATGGTATATCGGACAAAGGTGGGGATGAAGTCTTCTTAGATGAAAAAAATGACAATAGGAGCATGTGTCTTAGTCATTCTTCGGACCTAATGATACAGGGCCTGTGTCTGTGGGTTACCGTGTGCGCTTGCTAATCCTACTTCGATGTTCCGCTCAGGGGATCCAGTCCATCTGTCGACCATCAAGTATATGAGTGAGTGACAAGATGTGGTTCAGGCAGTCGCGGGGGTGGTCTCTACGAGGTTTTCTCCCAGTTTTCCACCGCAATTAGGCAAGGAACAGTACGAAGTGGACAATTCGTCGTTATGTAAGTGAAATACCCTTGTGTACGACGTTAAACCTCAATCAAACAAACAAACAACCCAACTGATGCATGCGTAGACAAGATTTCGAGCGGCAAAGGCGAACCCGACCATTCTTACATACCTCTGTCTCTAAAATATTTAGTTATGACGTCAGTCTGGGCTTCTATCGATTCGTGATGCAAGACTACATTTGAGAGAGATTTCGTGCCATCCAGGCTGAAACAGTGTACTCGGCGCCAATGACTTATCACGAGAAGATGTATCGTTATTACAAACCACAGACAAAGACTTTGTATCTAACAGTCGTTTATCTCCATCGCCAATGGGTATGACTACCACCACACCGCGCAAAGTAATTTACCTAATAGGATGCATATGTGTTGGGCACTTTGGTGCAAATGAAAACCGACACGCGAATATAGGAAGACAGTTGATAGCGTGCTGGTCGCCATTAGAAGATCAAACGTGTAGCGAAGCGGCCTATTTCCCGGAACTGAGAAGCAAAAAAATTGGAGTGTCACGAATGGCACCTCAATCTGTCTGTCTACGTAAATCGTTTCGACTAGATTATTATAGATGAAATAAAATAATAAAAGGTGACTAATTTATCACCGATTTGTAAGTTACGCTGTGCGGTAAGAATTTCAACAATATTTATTATGGATAAAATACATTTTATTAAAGCGTCATTTCAATCAGCAGCAGCCTTTTTTGCGTCGAAAGATAAATTAATAGAATTGAACTGAAAAAAGTGTTATTTCTTATTGCACTAATGAATTGTAGACTTTATAAGATAATAAAAATTTGTTCAAAAGCCTTTAGAAATATTTCAATTAGAAATTTTTTTACCAGCCTTTCTTACAAGTTGTGTCATAGAGACCAATCTGTTGAACATCGCCAACCATGCTTTGATAATTTGAATGAACAGTTGTAACCATTATTAGCAAGTTGTAGATTCAGCATGAAAAAGTTTATATTTTGACACTTGCAAGTGTCGTTGTCGGATCGGCTTGTTTCTCTTTGTGGTGTGGAGATCCAGGAGTGATGTTAGTTGGAGTTATCTTAGTTAAATTTAAAAAAAAATAAAATAAAGTGATTGAAAGACAAAATTTTGTTCTAGCCACAGCTTAGCTGCAAAACCGCTGAATGTGGCGTAAAACAATAATCAATCAAAAATGTAGGCCATGTGGGTCAAAATGAACAGAAAAGAATAATTAAAATTGTTATTAATGATTAAAATAACCGCATGTTTCTTAAGCTTAACGGCATGTGGCCGTGGCTTAGTGCTTAGCGTATGCGCTTACTAATCCTACTTCAATCTACCGTTCACGGGATCGAGTTCATCTGTCGACCATCAGAACTATAAGTGATTCACACGATGTGGCTCCGGCAATCGCGCTGGGGAGATTTTTACGAAGTTTCCTCTTAGCTTTCGACCACAATAAGGCAGTGAAGAGTGTGAGGTGAACGGTGTGAAGAGAAAAGTGTCGTCATATAAGTTATCTTGTCTCGTTGCATACGATGACGACCGTATCATTTACGGTAATTTGTCGAATATTAATACTTAAAGTGATCTTGGTTGATGAACAAGACGTCTATCACACCTTTACGATCAAGGGTTAAGGTTAATCGGCGATAGTTTGTTTTACATGAGTGAACTGTAGGAATATATCACTTAAATTTCACAAGCTTCTACAATTGTTTTAATCGTTAATAGATATGTCTGATCTCAAATACCTTTGTAAACTACATATATGCATGAAACTGAAGATAGCCAGTTAAATTATAGTTGTACAGTTATGGTTCCCGTCTGTTAAACAATGTTAACAACCATATATGTTAAAGGATTTATGTCAACAAAATGCAGTTTCAAAGGCTATAATGCTTTGGTAGAAGTCATATTGGGAAAATAAGCCGTTTGGTAAGAACTATTAGGGTTGAAATATTCGAAAACGACCACAAAACGAAGGAGGTGGCTTCTAATGCTGTATACTTTATTACACTGTACGTACTTCGAACATAATCAGCATAACAAGTACCAGAAACGTAAACACATTCTGAAGAGTGTACCTTCGTCATTATCAGGATCTCAACAAGAGACGACGTGACACACACGTATCTTGGACAGATTTCTTATCTGCGCGCCACAACAGAACAAATCCGCAGTGCGCAATATAAAACGAGAACTTAAGATAAAGACGGAATTCTTAACATTCTCGGGCCCCAAAAAATGTGCATGGTATTTAGTCTGTTTCAATAAGTGGGAAACATCTCTGGATGGATCGCCGATACTCACCGGATTTTGTTTTCAATCGTACATTGCGAATGATTCCATCTGAGCCAGGATATGTTTGAACAATTTTACCAAGATTCCATTTTCCTCGAGGGATTACTGGATCGACTAGGAGAACGACATCACCTACCTTTAACTGACGTCCTTTCAGTTGCCATTTATTTCGTCTCACTAAAGTCGGAAGATATTCACGTACAAACCGTAACCAAAAACGATGCACGAGCATTTGAACAAAGTCAAATCTTTTCCGAGTATTTTTGGTCTCTTGGAATGGGCCTTGGGGAACATCAGCTGAAGCTCGTCCTAACAAGAAATGGTTAGGGGTCAACGGTTGAGGATCATTGGGATCATTTGGCGCATATCCCAAAGGTCTGGAATTGATTAAGCACTCAACTTCAGCGAAGACTGTAGACATCTCGTTCCATGTAAGAACCTGTTCACCAATAGCGACCTGAATTGCTCTCTTGGTTTGCTTGATTAAGCTCTCAAACATCCCACCTTGGTGTGGGCTAAGTGGTGTGTTGAACTTCCATCGTACTTTGTGCAACGACGCAAAGTCCTCCATCTGCCTTTGGCCTTCGTTGAACAGTTTTCTGAGTTCTGTTTGCGCCCCAACGAAGTTGGTACCATTGTCAGATATAATCGTATGTGGCCATCCATGGTGTGCTACAAACCGACGTAGTGCCTGTAGAAATGATTCTGTTGACGAATCCGCTACGATCTCTAAATGTACTGCACGTACGGTCGCACAAGTAAAGATGGCGCCCCATGCTTTCACAGACTTGTTGCGGCCGTATTTGATTTGGAAAGGTCCAAACAAATCTACTCCAGTCACGGAAAATGGTGGTGTGAATGGCTTCACTCTGTCTGCTGGTAAGTCTGCCATGAGCGTGGTGTGCGGTGGTCTTCTGTGTTTCCGACAAGTAACACAGGATCGCGAAACTCCTTTTGCTAAATTTCGTCCGCGAACGATCCAAAATTTCCGTCGACACTCGCACAGCGTCCGCTCAGGTCCCACATGACCCATTCTTACATGAACATCGTTCATAATCAACTTGGCTATGTAACAATCGCCAGGCAGAAGAATGGGATGAATCTGGTCATAGGTCAAAGGCGAATGTCTCAATCTGCCCCCGACACGAATGATGCCGTCTTCATTAAAAGGCATCAGATCACGAAATCTAAACTCCCAATCACTCCAAGCGCTCTGGGCGTTTTTTACCCAATATCTCTCAGCGTCGTTCAACTCTTCAGGCTGCAGAGATCCTCCAAGTGTTGTATTACGTTTTATCTTCGCTTGAGTATTATGTATGAATCGTAGACAATATGCAGTCACTCGAAGAAGTCTTTGCCACTTTGAGAAACACAACGGGTCTACAAGCTGCTGAGGGGTGTCTTTCATAGAAGCACAAACAAGAACATTTTTCTTGCGTTCTAATTCCTCATCAACATGACATGGTCCCTCGATTGGCCATTGGTCTCTAGGTTGTGTTAGGAATGAAGGTCCTTTCATCCACACGTTCATCTCACTTGGAGAAATTCCTCGACTCACAGCATCAGCCGGGTTTAGTTTTGTTGGAATGTATCTCCAATTCGTTTCATTCCATGTTGATTGTATTTCAGCCACTCTTACTCCCACAAATGGTTTAAGAGAAATTGATTCCGAACGAATCCAGTGTAACACAATCTGAGAATCAGACCACAGAATGACACGAACAGGCTTTTCTTTGAACTCAGTATCAATTGTTTTGGCCAGCCTTGAACCAATTAACGCTGCCATTAATTCCAAACGCGGAATAGTAGTCTGTTGTATGGGTGCGACTCTCGCCTTAGATGAAACGAGACTCACTTCTGGACCCAATGGTGTAGGCCACACCAAATATGCAACTGCTCCGTACGCCGTCGAACTTGCGTCAACAAAGACGTGGAGCTCTGACTTCCCACTCACCTTCAAAGGCTTATGACATCTCGGAAAGTCAATATCTCTAAGAAGTTCAATTTCCTTGAACAAACTCTCCCAAGTTTGACACATCCCACTTGGTAGGGGATCATCCCACCCAAACTGTTTCAACCTCCAAATATCTTGCAAAGCCACTCTGGCCTTAATGGTTACCACAGAAGCTAGACCCAAGGGATCAAAGACCATAGAAATTTGTGAAAGAATACTTCTCTTCGTAAAACACTCAACATGAATTTCCTTGACCATTAACTTAATTAAATCAGAGCTTGGATTCCATCCAATCCCTAATGTTTTAACATCCTCGCCGTCGAGATTCACGGTTGTTGTGAACTCTGCTTGAAGTTGGCTCTGTGGACTTTCTATGTTGCCACACCTTCCATTGAGTACACTTTGGGGATTCACATTTGAAGTACATATCCATTCTTTAATTTTGAAACTACCAGTAGCAAGAGCTTTATCCAAATCGTTCATGCGCCGAGCTGCTTGATCTGGTTTCTCACACGAATGGATGAGATCGTCCATATAACGATCTCTTCTCAGTATGAGAGATGCTTCAGGTGACTCCTGTTCCGTTTCCTCTGCGATCTTCAATACCACAAAACTGGCCATATCAGGAGATGGCTTATCTCCAAATGTCACTCTCTGAAGGCAGTATACATCTGGGTCACGTGACGTTTCCAAATCTCTCCAAAGGAAACGATGGACTTGCTGATCTCGCTCCGGAAGAAGAACTTGTAAGTACATTTTTGATATGTCTCCTATGAAGGCGACAGGCTCTTCGCGGAAACGAAGCAAAACTCCCAACAAGTTTCCTATAAACCCTGGTCCTTTGTACAGGAAAGAATTAAGGGAAACGCCCTTAAACGGACATGCTGGGTCAAAGACCACTCTGAGCGGAGTACTGATTTTATCGGGACGATAAACTCCATGGTGAGGGAGATAATAAACCGGATGTACATCTGGTCTCATCTCTTCCGGCTGTACAACTCTAGCCCAATCATTAGTCAAATACTCACTTATCGTGTTTGAATACAGTTGACCTCGTTCTGGGTTCTTCGTCAAACCTCGCTCTAATGAGACTAATCTCTTCTCTGCGAGAGAATAGTTGTTTGGAAGAAGACAAGGATCTGTCTTCCACGGTAGTCCAATTTCGTATCTCTCACCTTTCTTTACACAGGAACTCGTCAATAACTCCAATGCCTTTCTATCATCAGGGGAGACAACCTTGACTTCACAGGAACACTCGGGAACCTGGACACCTAATGTTTCGAAATCATAAAACTTCTTTAGATCAACCTTGTTAATACAATTGACTGTCAATACAGAAGAGATACGTGACAAATTGTCTGGACCTATGACATACCAGCCCAACTTTGTGCACTTGGCGACTGGTTCAAAGGGTAAACCTTGACGTGTTTGTTCTTCAGCGTGTAGATGGCTGTATTGAACACCTAATATTAAATCAATCGGACCTGCTCTGTGGGAAAACTGGACATCAGACAAATGGGGGAACTTTTTCAACCATGGGCGGTCTAATGGTGGTACACTCAATATTGTTTTATTCACTTCATGTGCCTCAATAGCAAACTCTTCACCACCCTCCAAGGAAGAAACCCAAACCTTTAGCCTACGGCTATTTTCCTGTTCAAATTTATCCCCACCAACAACACAAAGATCTAGCCTTTCCCTACGACCCTGTAAACCAAGGGATTTAGCAAAATCATTTCTGATGAGTGTAGTACCAGCCCCGCTGTCGATCAATACATTGCCTTCTCGAATACGTCCATTCGCTGACCTGAAATTGACTCGGACTACAGGCAAAATACTTACCCTGTCTAGGATAGAAACTGCTCCACTCGCAGTGGGAGGGTCTGTATGTAGCAGTTTATGGTGCGTTCTTGAACAGCCTTTTATGTCACATTTTTGCTTGGATCTGCAATCTTTTGCGTTATGACCCTTGTTTAAACAAGAGAAACAAAGACGTTTGTCTTTTACGAACTGAACACGCTCCGATGTGTTAGACTCAGCGAATGTGGGACATTCAGAAACAACATGCCCCTCTTCACAAATATAGCATTTAACTTGCCTTTTCGGTTGGGATTGTGTAGAGTGCACGCCCTTACGCCGATCACGCTGACCTTTGAACTCTTTGGAGTCTGATCGCTCAATGTCGCCAAAATCAGGATCAAATTCTACTTTGACTTGTTTGCGAACAAACATACTTACGTGCTCAATCGATGGGATTTGACCTCGCTCTCTGATATCAGTAACTGTGCTTTTCCACTTACCTATGAGATGGTCTGGGAGGCGTCTCACAATTTGTCTCAGGTTTTCATTTGCATTTATGTCTGCAAAATAATTTAGACGACGCATTGTGGCTTGAGTGTTAATTATATCTATCGAAAAATCACGCAAGTCTTGCCGATTGATTGCCGAAATTCTATGGCCCTTTGTCAGCCTGTTTATAAACGCCCGAGCTACGACTGTCGGTTGACCAAACTGGTCCTTCAGGGTTTTCAACGCAGTAGCATACATCATGCCAGAGGAACCTAATCCCGAAATAGCGCGCTCAGCCTCTCCAATGACATGCATTTTGAGCTGTATTAGCCTCATGTCATCGGAAAGGTGCGGTTTGTCATGTATATGAATCTTAAAGCGTTCTATGAACTCCACATAAGCTAATGAACTGCCATCGAATTTCTTTAATTCTATTGTAGGGATGTCTTTCCCTGCCTCTAACTTATAAAGAGCCTCTGCTACAGACATATTACTCATAAGGGGAGATACGGGTGTTTCAGAAAATTCGACAAGGTTATCTATCCAACTATCAAACGATTGTGAGGTTGGATCATTATTTACCGACTGTTGCCCTGTAACATTGCCATGGACACCTGACTGAATATAATTGTCATTACTTGTATTATTTGTTTGATTATCAAATTCACTATTCTGTTCATTAAAGTCAACACTTGCAGCAGGATTATCAGAAACCTTAAATCGTGAACTAATTGATCTCGTCACCATGTGTGGTTGAATAGGCTGCTGTATTGCGTAGGACCTTTCACGCAAAGACAGGATATAGTCTTCCAATTTTTCTTCTATATCGAAGATGTCCTTGGTTAACTCTGCTTCCCACTGATTCAATCTATCTATGTGACTGTCATCTAGGAGACTGTATAATTCCCCATGGGTCTCACAAGCGAGTGCGTAATCACTTCTAATCTCTTTCATTTCTTTCTCGAGTCTTCTACGATCAGTGTCGTTGTTCCTGATCGACAAATTAATCCGCTGAATAATTCTCGTTATTTTCCCACGTAGATATTTCCTACGGTTTTTTACACTGTTCACCCTGTCATCTATTACAGGCGGTGGTTCGTGACGATCGACCTCGTCATCATGTACATCGCCCTGGAGCTGCTGGACATCTCCACGAACGCTCATTTTGTCTCTGTGTGTACAACACTCTTCAATCCTAAAATTACCACGTCAAAATTCACAGCTTTGTTAATCAGTTCAGTTGCCTGCTAGATCGGCACCTAACAAAGACTGTCACTTCTTCAGAACTTATGGTAACAACTATTAGGGTTGAAATATCCGAACACGATCACAAAACGAAGGAGGTGGCTTCTAATGATGTATACTTT
>JAVFBX010185136.1:0-14026 GCA_034783855.1 Mopalia kennerleyi | reverse complement strand
TTGTTTGTTTGATTGGAGTTTAACGTCGTACTCAAGGGTATTTCACTTATATGACGACGGATTGTCCACTTCACAATGTTCTTTGCCTAATTACAGTGGCAAACCGGGAAGAAACCTCGTAAAAATACACCCCCGCTATTGCCGGAGCCACATTGTGTGACTCACTCATATACCTCAGGCTCGACAGACAAACTCGATCCTGTGAACTGTACATGAAAGAAGGCTTTAGTAAGCGCGCTCGCTAACCACTAAGCCACGGCTACAGGCTCCAAACCTGATTTGAGAAGTGGCGATTAAGAAACCAATCAACATTGTAAGTACGGGATTTGTTAGATCTTAACATAGCGACAAACAAAATACGAAAAGCGTCTTTGAGATCTGATTTTAATTAGATTGAAGAGATATGACGTTTAGATTTAGTATAATTTTATTGTGTTTTAAATATATATTATGTTATTTAGCATTGCATTCGAAACAATAGTATACAAATATAACTGTCCTGCAGTACATCATTCGAGTAACTTGCATCATAATGTCAATATCAACGTCAGCATGCTATAATAACGATATTCTTATGTTCCTATGCCTTTATTACGTCAATGAGACTTCATATCCAATGTGTTTTTGTTGTTGGTTTCTGTTTCCATGCTTGCATCGTGTGATCTTGACGACATAAAATTTCTGATTGGCTAAAGTCACATTAATATTTATATAAGTCTTTTGGTTTTATGACTGTATTCCCGGCATGCGCATCTAACCATGGTGTAGTTTTGCGGAATTTGGTTAAATACAATCCATTTCTTCGACTTAACAGGATGAAGCTATATTCCGAATTTGCATTAAATCCTTGAATTTGTTTTCAAGCTTGTCTGTTCATTTTTGACGGACGGACAGGCAGCGAGCACAAACGGGTGTTCTATTGGACACCACAATGCTAGTGTTTTAAATATATGCCAAAGGACAAGAGCATTTGTGTTTTTTTGTTTTTAAAAGGAAGATTAAGTTAACACCAGAATAGAAAAGGCACATTGTTAATCACCAGAGTAGGAAATAGAAAATAATTTCCACGAAGCTGTTTAAGTGAATGTCACCACAGGTGGGAAATCATAAGACACATTTTTATCTCTAAATGTCATATGTTCAGCGATAAGGTAATCTATTATTAAAGCCACTGACCGATCAGAGGAATGGAAGAGGCGGCTGGTGGCGTGGATTCCGCTAGCAGTAACAGCAACACAAAGAAAGCCACGAATATATTCATTCCTGAAACCAAAAAGTCAACTATAAGTTCTAACTAACATTTACAAAATAAGGATATTACAATCAAATAGTGTAATAGTCTCAACTGTTAAAAACTCCAAGTGGGCTAATAAAGCATGTTCAGAATTGCGTGTAGGTGTGTGTGGACGTAAATCAATTAACAAAGACAAGTTATCAATCCCTATTATATAAGAAATATATGTGCATCAGAGTGGATAATTCTAATAAAAATCACATGCCTGAAAAGACACTGACATTGGATTGTTAGAAAACAGTAGAATATGTACAAATGTTGTAACCTAGTTGTTTTCCATTTGACTGAAAGCTCAATCAATCCAATCGGATACATAGAGTATACACTATCTTAGCCTAGTTAATATTTCCAGGTTTACTAACCTTATTTACATTTCCAGATTTTAACAATTATCTAGTCAAGAAATATTACAGATAAATGTTAGTGAATATTCTGCATGGTATTTTGCAACGGTGCCTGTCAAATATTGCGCTCACCTAGTTGCATCTTGGCTGGTGATTCTGGGGGTAACCAGAAGAGAACCAGTGTAAGCGAGGACAGCAGAACACAGGGCAAGATAAGGATGTAGTTATAGAAAGCTACTTTCCTCTTGAGTTTCATTGTAAATGTCAGGTCAGGATAGATTTCCGGGCAACAAGCATACTTCTTGATGTTTTTCTGGGCCGTAAAGTTTTTTACATCCCACTCATTGCTCTCAATATAATCCCCAAAATCAAATCCAGTCCCGTTGGAGTAAAAGTTCACGTCAAGCTTAGCTCCATCGTACGTCCATGAACCGAATTTCATTTTACATTCCTGTTCATCAAAAGGAAAATGTGTAATGTCTATTTTACAGGAGCTTTTATATATAGCTTGTGGTATCCACATTACTGTACCAGTGCTATACACAACGGCTAATGTCGGCCGGAGCTCCTCTAGACGAGTATCCGCGCTGAAAGGAGAATTCATATCATTAGAAGATATCAAGTTTATCAAATTAATTACGCATTAAATGTGCTCATTGTAAACTTATAAGGTTGATAAATAGTCTACATGTTATCATTCCGATTAAACCAAATACTATAAAGAGTCTTTGTGATTCGTCCGATTGATTACCACCATGAAACATATAATATCAGATCAGAGTTTGTGAGATAGGGAATTTAATTAGGTGGCCTATATTGGGATTAAACAGCAAATGAAGCCATTCATGCTGATATATGTATATATACATTTTGTTTTTCATTTTATTATCTTTTACTAAAAAAACAGTTAGCTCACTGCATGACTGCGTTGTGTTTGTGACTACAACAGTATGAGTTCATCACATACAGATGTGCATATCTGTATAAGTTCCGTCGATTTTGTTTTCTAGGTATTGTTTTCACGGCAACAGAAGTTAATTCTGTAAAATGATGCAGTGGGGCGTTTTCCTTTTGCGAATTTGGTCAAATGCAATCCTATTCGTGGTCTTCACAGTAAGAAGTTTTCGACACAAGAAGCTTTATACAAACAGTTGGAGTTGATATGTGAATTTGTTAAATACTCACTAGTTATATAGCTTAATATCCGGTAACCATATTTTGTTCGTTGGCACCCGTATCGATGTGACATTACCATATTCAGCAGTGTCCCATGAGAGCAGGGTGTCCTTCCATCTCTGAAGCATGTTAGTTAAACAAGTTGATTAACTTTCTCTATTTGCAATATTTACACACCAGGTGGTGTTTTCTGGGGAAAAGGCGCATGCACAAATAATACTACAGATATTAGTGTAAACTCCTGACCTCTGTATCAAATAATGTCATTACCTGCCAAACTAGTTCACCACAGACATGAAAATGTGTGGTAGAAACTTACACCATCATACATATATGTTTCTATTATGTACGCATGTAGCTTTTCAATTTATTTCTGGACATTTAATTTAAGGTACTCGAACAGGTAGAACGTGAAACGTCAGACCAACATACATTTATTCTCGATAATAAAAATTTAGCAACAAACACGTATGTGTTGACAGTTGTGCAGTTGCACTGTGGTAGAAATACGTCCATTGGCTCAGACGTTATTCATAAACTGTATTGTTTTAATGCTCACATAATTTCCCCAAACGTTGATGGTAAGAACTTGATTCCGTTCATCTAAATCTAGAATTTGAATAATGGACAATCCATATTCCACTTCAATGCCGTCATTGCTGTCGTTCACAGGTCTTCCATCACGACCTGCTGTTCGGTAGATTTTCAGTAAATCCTTCACTAAACGTTTCTCTTGTGATCCTTCTGTTAACGCTATAAAACAGATACAAACATAACATGCATTGTCTCGACATCTATAACTGAACAACATTCATATTAGTAAAATTTCTGTGAATACAACGTAACACATAACCCAACAAACAGCCCCAAACAATAGTTATTGTACTGATAAAAAAGATATATAGATGCATCAAGAACAATGGAACTGTTTCAAACGAATAACGTTTAATGCTGTGTACTATATTTTAATACATAAGCATCGTTGTTGTGTTGGCTTAAAATGCATTAGATAACCTATATCTTAGCTTATGGAAGTCAATGAAAGAAAAACAAACCTATATTACGTAAATAAATACATAGTAAATGTATTTATCAACACTAGAGCTGTATTCTCCTATTAACCGACCTAACCAAAGAGAAAAGAGTATTGTGTGCATATGTAAACGACAATACGGTGCGATCCGATCTGTTCTGAATCAATCCCTTGAGCATCAAATATAACCGAACTTAATAAATTGCTATTAGCTGCCATGGCAATGCAGGCCTTCCGAAGGGGTTACCAAGGTGCTAATATAAATTGAGCAATTAAATATGCTTCTAGTAGAAGGAACAAAGTGTGTGAAAAAGAGTAACCCACAACCAATATGCTAATTGCTTGGTTGAATATAAATGTGATATTCTCCAATAATGTCTTAGTTTTTAGTGAAGTGCGCCCCGTCGTGTATTGGTTTTCCTTGTCCCATTTAGCTGGTGTGCGAAACAGCAGTGTTCATTGCTACTAAATATCTTCTGTGAAAAACTGCTCATCTAAAATAGCTAATACCAAATACTTCGGTGTGCAAAAGCATATAGTGGCTTTGTAATTGGTGCAAAGTAAGTTTATAATTTGCAATTGTTGATTCCCAAGTGCTCGTTTTACATCAACAATCTGAACCATGGATATCAGAAGACCTTTGTCCAAAATTAACAACAAATGATAAAGGGGTGGGGATAAGTTTGTAACACGCATACACAGAAAGCTCCTTTCTAATGTAGCTGGAAATGTTCTCAAGTACAAACGATACGTTCGGTTCAGGTAATTGAACTCGTTAAACTGGAAGTAATCGGCGAACACTAGAACACGATCGCTTACAACCAACAGAAAAAATATATATTTCAGCAAGTCATTATTCGTCCAACCCTTTGCTGAATTATTTTGCTAACCGTTTGGTATTTATAAATAGGAGTTTTGTGTGGTTAAAACATTGCTTTTGTTAGACAGGCACTTTGTTCAAAGAGTTAACATTATTAATTGTAAAATAAACACAAAGTGCATTTTACGATGGTTGCACTGTTAGTTTTAAGCTGAAACAAGACACATTTCAAGCATTGCTAGTTCCACGGTTTGTTGTCCTGCGCCATGTCTTCTGTGCCTGTATAAGGTGATTAGCGCACCTGCGCCAGTGAGAAGGTTTCATTTTCAAACATATTATTACCTCAATCTAGCTAAAGCAGCAGCAGGCTGACCACTAACACTAACCACTAACAGTGGAACATAAGATCGCTTGAAAGTACTTCTTGACAGCTGTTTGTTTGTTTGATTGGTGTTTAACGTCGGACAGCTGTTTGAACTTTGTCCAAATATAAGTGCATTGAATGTTACAGGGATTTAACAAATCCTAATGGTTCTTTTTGATAAAAAATATACATCACAGTTATGACATTCAACCTAATAAAAACAGCGCGAGCAATGTTCATTTTTTCTTCTCTGTATCAGCTAAGCGTATTGCAGCGAACATTAGGCATTAGTAGAGACAACTAAAAGAAAGTGCGAAATCCAATTTAAGAGAAAGGAAATGCATTGACAGACATTATAGCTTAGCTAAATCAATACCGTTAAAAAACTGTGTATTCCAAGTTTTATAATCTAATTTCGAAAGTGCGTTTTATGTTTTATTCAAAATGTTGTTTCCGTTCTGCACTCTTTATTGTATTTTATGATAATTGCAACACACTTGTCTAAGAAGTTTGATATGATTTCGTCCGTTTCTAGTTTGTTCAAAGTAAGTTTAAGTCATGTGAAGAGTTGGGTTTCCCAGTTTTATGGACATTAAATCTTTACACAGTGGAAAATAGAGAATCGGAACTGCCTCTATAGCTCATTTAGCATCGTATGTCATTCGTGTAGAAAAAAGTAGATTTGCACTTTACATCATGTTGAACAAAACAAAATGTAATCATTCGAAAGGGTAATGTTTAAACTGTTTGAAAATTGCTGCGAACCTTGTCCTGTTTTATGTCTTTATTACCTCCAAGTTTTAAAGAAAATTATAAAATCTACACGGAAATGTGTACATGTTAAATTACCAACATGGTAACATGGTAAACAAATTTGCACCTAACATTTTATGTTGAATACGCATATATTAAAACAATTGTGAGCAGTTAGATTTTCGTATTTTTATAGACTGGTACCAGTGTCAAATCGGAATCGACATATAAGACAGTTATCCGGATAAATGGCTATGGTTTCTGAAACGGTTAATTGCATAGCTATTTCTGAGAAACATTCGGAAGGCCTGCAGGAGAAAGCCATTTCTTTAGCAGATGAAACTGTCAGATGTGTGTTATATATCCCAATAAAAACTACTTGTGCGAAAAATGTCCCCGAAGTAAAACGATCTGTAACTGTGATAAACAAGGACGTGACAAAGTACAATTACTACACAGTATCAGATAAGGAAGTCTTTGCTACAAACAACAAAGTAGTAGCTGTCAGATACATTAATCATTCAAAGTAGTAGTTTGTTACATGGATTTTTGTCATTCAGCTAGCAAATCTCAGATTGTATGTACACAATTTATGGACGAACATAGCCTATCGATATGACCTGCTGAATCCGAACAGAAACGTGTATTTGTATTCTATGCATTTTAAAAGACAAAATGGATAGGAATCAGTTACTGCATTCCCTACAGACTGCACAAACATTCTTCTTTATAACGCATCTTATTTGTAAAACATATTGATAGCTATAACACTTTTTATGTCTTTGATTCCAAGATGATAACATTAGCGTATATTTTGAAGTCTCTGTAATCTCGACGAAAACTCACCTTTTATTCTATATCGGCAATCGTAGGAAACTATCGATATGCAGCCAATCACGTGTAGACACACAGCTGACATGTGTGGTAAATATTGATAGCAATGAAAGATTTTAGGCCAAACGAAGTGCAGATTTTGAATCAACAAAGAGGCTATATCATTATTGTAAAGCAGTGCATGAATGGGCCTAGTGTATTTCAAAATAAGTTCCATAGCTTACCCCAGAAGAATTGAATGCTCAACAGGTAAGATGTCCACCAGCGCAGCTGTAGAGGAAGCATGTCCACTGTGCGTTAATCCTTCAACAAATCCTGTCGATATAACCACGGAAAGTACGACACTGGTCACTTATTTTGTCTCAAAGCTTTGGGCGCTTGTCTTGACTGCTGAATGCATATAGACACTATTAGAATAACCCTTCCCCCGATGTGTGCACATCATAGATACATATATGGCTATTTTAGCCAGACTGCCAGGGGTCCACTTCGCTAACATTGATGGTTATCTGAGATTGACTTGTTGTTTGGGATGGACTGTCAATGCCTAATCTGAAAGAGCAAACAAGACATTTTTAAAACTACAAATTTAGAACATTTTCAACATCTTCACGAATGCTACCAAAACGCCTCCTCTTATATATTTGACCATTTCCTGTCATATATACGACATTTCATATTAGTCCATTCTATTGTCCAAGACTTAATGACAAGTCTAAACAAAAATTATTTCAGAGAGTTGTTTGAAATTATGATGTGCTTCGTACATGTGGTACAGCTGGATGAATGTTCTCCCAGTACGAACGAAGAAATGTTATATTCTTTAAAGACAACTTAATCAATTCAAAACGGGGCTTATGTGGAATTACTGATAATAAGCCGATAAAACCAATATCCCCTCACTACATGAAACAAGTTGTTGGCTGCCACAGGGTATTGTGGGTCACATGGCTTAGTCTGGGGGTATCTTGTGATTGAGCAAATGCTCTCAACCATGCCTCCAGACATTAATAGGAAATCTAGACATCATTAACAGATTAGTTGGACCGTCCACCATGATTACAAAATAAAAATTATTATTGAAGCTTCACTTCACAGATTTTAAGTTAAATATAATACACGTTATATTGCATAAAGGACCTGTGAAAAATACAATTATCTCTAGTTATTAGTAATACACCTGAAGTTGAAACAACATTTAAGAAACATATGTAAGACGTATCTGTATATGTTGATATAACTATGGTGGGTAGGATATTACTATGGTGGTTTTGTGTTATACTTTCGAAGCCGAATATCCTTGTCTGGTGAACATATCGTGTGTAAATCTTACTCTTAAACAAGAGTGAAACGTTGATTATATCACGCAAAGTGTGTAACAAAATCACAACGAGTATCTTCTAACACGTATTATAATACATACAACTTGCATCCACTTGTTGGATCTAAATGCATTTTGCTAATGAAGGTTTCACGTAAAATACTCAAAAGGTACATCTCTGTGACATACGATGTCAGTATTGGGTTATGTAATAGAAATTCTCAAGATAATTTTACCAAACTTTAGTTTCGCCCAAATGCTTTTTTTCTGCTTTTTCTGTCACACGACTGCGTTTAATCCATTATATAATAATTGTCTCGCAATATCATATTACCAACATATTTGTAAAGGCTCGGTATGGTAACAATGGCATGCTGTCCTTTCGTCACATTGTCTCACAATTTCATATTACTTACCCTGCCTTTACAAATAAGTATGGTAACAATGTCATGCTGCCCTCTCGTGACATTGACATTTGGTATACCCGATGCCAAACTGTTTATTTTTTCTGGTTGGTCGAAATTCCATCCTATACTATTACACATATAATGGCTCATTGACGGTTCTATAGAAAGAAGATGGTTCTATTTGGAAGCAGGATGGTTCCTTGATATTACGACAAAAACAGTTCTTTGGTATAACAGAACAATCCTATAGGCCCATATAGGATGTCCAGAAGTCCATGGGATTTTCTGTAAGGGAAGCCTTACAAAAATATCCTTTAGGATCCTATAGGACTTTTCTATGGGATCCATAGTATTTATAATTATCGTATAGGATGTCCTAAAGTGTATAAGATTTTTTTGTAAGAGAAGAAAACAAAAAATACTTGGAAAAGTTGCCGTGAGGGCTCCATACAGAACCAAAAAGGGCTTCATCAGTCATGACTGAAGAACCTTAAAGGATTCCATTAGAGCCATATTTTTCTAAGATTGTATGGTGTACAACAAAACATGTCGTTCTATGATTTCTGCCTAACCAGGTGACAACAATTATGCTGCAGAGTGGATCAACCCACTGTGCGAAAAGTATGATTCGGTTTTCTTTGATGCTTTCTCATTCATACCCACTACGTTAAACCGACAGCCAGATCAGATGGCAAAACTGTCGGATATCGTTAAACTGCTTTTTGCCATTTATTTGCGGAATTAATGAACATAAATATTAACATTGATCTTAATCCATGACGATCGATATTGCTTTTACCAATAAACTTAATAAAGGATCAATGTTTTTTACCGAGATTTTAAGTAGCACTATTCTTAAACGTCGCCGTAATGTCACAAGAGATTCCGAGCACAATAGAGAAGCAAATGTTTAGTTTGACAGAAGGTTGTAGGGGGCATGCTGTAAAGTGTTACCTGAAGTCCTGTTTTCCGCGTCATAACATTATAACGTAACTGGGTTTTTAGCAAGTCCTGGCATTGCTCTTAATCCACGACGATCGACATTTTGTTTTAACGAATAAAACTAATAAACGTGGTAAAGGGCATCCTGTAAAGTGTTACTTGAAGTCTTGTTTTACGCGTCATAACATTATAGCGTCTCTGCGTTTTTAGTAAGTCTATCCGACTAAATGTATTACAGAAACGGAACCAGGGTCCGGTGGTTCATTTTTCAAGGCCAGTCTTAAGCTGCCCAACCTGGCTTAAGACTGCTATTAAAACATAAGACTGTCGTTCAAAACTGACTCAAAGTTAAACCAGACTTAAATAACGGTCAAGACAAGTTTAACTTTAAGACTGGTTAGAGGTTTCAGTCCGAGCTATAGTTCATAGTTGTGTTGTTAAGATATCTGTTGTCAGTTTGACACCGAGTCAAAACCCGATCCGCCGCAGGCGTCGATGGTTTTGACGAGGTTTCAAATTAACGACAGAGGTCTCAACGACAATACTATGGCCGATGTGGAGGGTTTAAACACAATTCTAACTCGAAAAAGACAGCAAATATAGATCTCTCTGAGCTTTAAAACTCGCTCTTCCTACATTCCCCATTGTCACCAGAACTAAGTCATGCCATAGCAACGCCATCAGACTCAAAACTTCGCTGAAAAAGTCTTCCGAAGCAGTTTTTCTGATATTTTAATGCCATTATATTATAGCAAAATTTGAATCACATGCTGGGAGTAACGTGTGTTTACCCCCTTGGGAATTTAAAATATCACACCACACGTGTGTTTACGGATAATTAATTGACTTATTTAAAGTATAGGTTGTTTTTGTCTGTTTACGCCCATGCAGTACGAGTGTTTGAAGGGAGGGAGTCGGGATAGCGATAAACTTAAAATTGTCTCATTAAGATCGCTGAGCTGTATTCCTTATAATATATATAACTGGCATAGGGTTAGAATCGTGTATTAAGACTGATCTTAAGTAAGCTTGGGGCGCATTGGCGTGTTTGATATAAAGACGGATTGTCCACTTCACGCTGTTTCTTGCTGAAATACAGTGGAAAACTTCGGTGGAACCTCGTACAAAGTCACCCTGGCGATTTCCGGGGCCACATCGTGTAACTCACCCATATACCTGATGGTCGACAGCGGGCTCGAACCCGTGGACGGTACATCGAAGTAGGATACGTATCCACTAAGCAAGGGCCGCGGGTCACTCCCCTATGTGTAGACTATTAGAAAACTAATGCAAACTCTAGAAGGAACACGTTGATTTGCCAGCTCCCCATGTGGCAGCGTGAACTGATTCGATGTCACAAATCATGATGTTCCATCCCAAATATGCAATATTTGTACACACCTTAATTTGCTCTTTACATAAATGTAACTGCTTTATGTTATGCTATTCTGGATAGCAGATAGCTTAATACATGGCAAACAAATATTTATCTTACAAAATCTCTTTTCTGAAGCCATAAATATGAAATAATGACTGGCAGCTAAAAAAAATGATGTCATGCACGAAAAATACAAGACTTACCTCGAATCAAATTTCAGATTAGCAGTGTATAGAGAGCGAAATGTCAGCAGCTGGTGTTTGGTACTCAACTAGCGTAAACATGGATATCCAGTTACGGTAAACCCGACACATATACCTTAACAGTCTATTTATCATTGTCAAACTAAGATTAATCGCAAACCAGTAGACGTTCACTCTCTACATCGGCATATTTCTCGTTGACGTAAACTGTTGAATTTACCAAACAAGAGTCTCCTGTTCAGAACGAGCTGATTGTTATGAGAGAGTGTGGAAAGGTGGCTTAACCTATGCTGGCTATTTCACAAATTGTTATGTCTGTCTCTTCCCATTCAATATTGATTGATCTGTGCATACTGTCACATTGACAATATCATATCTAGATAAATAACAAATGTGACTTCTCATAGCGTTCATATGCCTAAAATGTCAGCGAAAAACTCATCATTCAAATTACTATCAAATCTGTTAATACCCCTTGAATGGCGAATTCAAAACGGTGAGCCCGCAATCGAGAGACTTCCAGCTAACCGCCACATGGATCGGAGCGTTTCCGGCTTACTGACAGTCAATATTTACTTTATGGAAGTAATTAACGTGTAAGACTTAACCAATATCCGTACGTTGATGAACATCACGACGTTTTACATTGGTGTATGTACCAGTGAACTCTTTCTGGCTCAATTAGCTTCCCAAACGTTTTTACCAGGTTCCGTTCTACCGGCATTTCTCCTTAATAACATTCATTTTTATCAACAATAGTTGTTTGAAATATCAAGTACTTACACATTGTTAACTTGAATTTAGGGGCAAATTTGTGCCGAAACCTCATTTGGCATAGTATTGCCTGATTTAACCGTAGGAGAAAGCATCCAATGTTATTGTCTTCACATCTACGCGCATATATTGCATATAGTGTATTAACTAAACATTTTCTTCTTTTTTTTATCATGCTTGCTGTCATTATAAAAAATGACTGCATTTGACACAGCCTATTTTAATGAAGGTTGGGGTATTTATCAGGCATAAAGTTATGAAGCGCACTAAATGGTAAAAACACCTTAAAATGTTCAGAACCTTTGACCTTAATTTGAAATTCATCATCCACAAGTAGGATATAAGAATTAATTGTACACACATAAAAACAGTTAGGGCCAACGGAAACACCTGCTTATAAGAAAAACATTCATTTAATAAAATGGATAAGTTAAGGAATTGTCTTTTGGAGATTCTTTTATTATGTTAATTCTCATGATAGACTCGATAATGTGGGGAATAGTTTGCCCGAAAAAACGTTGTCATTTGTTCAAATGGCTGTTGTTTTACGTCAAAGTCCTGGATTTCTATGCTATTGTATTGTTCTGTATGGAGGTGCTGCTGGAAGCTGTGATTCTTTTAAACTGACGTTAGCCATTTTGTGGCTCAATAAAACTGTTAACATCAGGAGATATTTCATCTCTTTTTTTCCGCCAACGGCTGCCAAATCGTCGGCCATTTATACACCTTTAAACGCAAAGAGGGGTGCAAACGTGTGCCTTCAGAAGGATCTGGGTCCAATATCCTACAACAATTGACAGCTTTAGCCGTACATATTATCGCAGGGATAGACAGTTAGGTGTATAATAAATGTCGTTTATTGGAGGACCTGGATGCTTGAACACAACACAATTTATTTGTGTGCGATGTCTCTGCATTGCTGGTTTTTGTGGAAACGGATAAGAAGTTTCTCACCACAACACCCTCCGGATTGTGGATACATTGAACGGATTCAGTACAGTTTAATGTACATCAGACAGAACGCCCCTATTTATTGTTCAGAGACTGTTCCTAAGAAACAATACGATACATAAGTAAAGAAAATGTCGTAAACCATCAACTGGGCGTTTTAAACTACGAAGGTGCAAATCGTTTTCGTTTTATTCGTGATGTATGTTCACACTGATTCACTGACAATTGCTATAAGTTAGAGAGTATTTTTAACGTCGCAGCTATGCTAGGAAAATCTTGAAGTGTTTTAATCAATTGCTCGGATCAGTACGTACGGTTAGCAAAAGTTTACTTAATAACACACGGCGCTTGACAACACACACAACACAATTTCCCTTTCGATATCCCCAGTCATCCTGAGTTATTAATTTTTGCGGAAAATGGTCAATTCCCATTATACATAAGGTGAACTAAATCAGTAATAAATTGTCTGCGATTGACGGAAATCTAATAACCAAAAAAGGGAATAGTTGATGACTTGAACAATGAAATTACAAGTGTTGGAATTATTTTTTTTTAAAAACTCCATTCGGAGAGTCATGTAAAGCTAATGTGTGGAGCTGTCTAATCGACCGTCTTATGAATTGATTTACTGCTTAACGAGTAAAGACGTACATCCTTTATACAGTAGTCAATTGATTGAGTCTTCATAAAAATCCTTCACACCTGCATATTCAGTGTTCTATCAGGGATAGATTTAATCCTGAAAACCACAAATAATGTATGTTTAACTTATTATGTTTGGCAAAAACGTTACTGTTTCATTATATGACATTCATTAAAATATCATTGCCAATTAAATACCACCGAATACTGACCTACTGGGGTCATATATGACTTGATGGAAAGATAGTGAATGGAATAACAATCACTGTTCGGTAAAAATTATTTTACAGAACAACCTTCGCTGATTGTAAAGTCTGTCATTATCTCGCTTTTATATCGTATGACCTTGTGATGAATTTAAGCCAATGCGTAATCAGGAAACAGGATATGTTAATATATATAGATATATTAATCTCGGCCGATTCTTCATAATAATAAAATTATAACTACAACTTTATCAAGTATATGTAAAACAAAAACAAACTAGAGCCTAAAGGCTTTGGTATGTTGCTTTTGTAATGTGTCAGACCATTGACCGCATGTAATATGTTTAGTTAACTGGTCACACAACAATGCTATTTGGTAAGAGTAAAGGGTGAAGCCGGGATTCCACAGCTCTGCAGCCTTTGCTCTGTAAGCTGTGACTCCTGTGGAGAGTGAGCTAGGCCATGCTGTCGATCCTTTCTTCTGCACTGTGACATACCGTCAAAAAATACCGTTTACAATTTTGATTGCATATATAATTATAGGTCCTGCTGTAATAAAATATATTATCCCCCAAAATACT
>JAVFBX010185125.1:0-14026 GCA_034783855.1 Mopalia kennerleyi | reverse complement strand
CAGCCCAATGGGTGAAAGAAACCACCCTCGACATCACTGGCAACAAACAAAGACAGAACGGGACAAATACAGGACTAAAACAGGACGCAATACAGACACTGCAAACAGATCAGCTTCCTGTTCCCCTTTAGCTCTTAGAGCACCCGGGCAACATGAAGCTCCCTCCAACTGCCCGCGTGACTTCATGGAAACACAGAGCACCTGCCAATCTTATGACTTCCATTGATTGATTGACTGATTGGTGTTTTATGCCATGCTCAAGGGCATTTCACTTGTATTTAAACAGTGTATTCCAACAATAAAAGACATAAGCACAACTATAAAATGTGTAATGTTTTGATAAAGTTGGAAAGTCGATCTTCCTCCAGTGCTATTAAAGTAAAGACACCCTCTGACAAGGTTGCCTTATTAAAAACCAACTGCCCTCAGGTAAGCAATTCGTGATTTGCAAAACTTTGAAAGCAAAAGTCCGTTTCTAAATCAAAATATTTCAAGACGCGTACGTGAAATCCTAGACGATCACGATTAAGATTCATGAAGAAACAGATCAGGAAGGGTGGAGACTCTCCCTCAGCACGAGGGCAAATCATTTATTTGTATATCAAATAGAACTAATGGCTGCCAGGGGATGTTCTGGTTCTTCTGCTAGAAATATGTATTTCTGAGAATATAGCATTGTCTGCATAGGTTACAGTATAGATGTAGTACATTTTTACTGATGTACAGACATCCAAGAGATTGAATCAAAGTAGATTGTTTAATTCTTCATTCCAGAAGTATAGATGTACACTGGAGCATCGAGGTTTGGGGGTCCATTTCCAGGAGTCACATGCATATGTTATATGATACAGTATTCATTTTAGCCCATGTGGGAAACTGTAGCATAACAGTTGCAGGTCACAACTGACTTAAATAAGGATTTTGTCACTCTTATTAATTTTATTCGATTGGGACTTAACATGCTTTAAAGGTAACACCAGTTATGTTTGTGCTAAGCAAATTAGTGTCACAAATTGAAGCAAAACAGAACAAAGACAGAACAATCACAAGACGTAATACGACAACTTCATGTTTACAGATTGACTTCATGATGCACTTTAGTTCTGAAAGCACCAGCGCAATAGATAGAAAGGGCGATTACAAAATAGCAGGGCTTCACATTTGAGGAGAGAGATCACTCACCCTACTCACCTAACCTAATTAAAGGTTTAGGTACACTATTTTCAGCTCTGGCAGATTGTCCAATTTAACATTATATGCTAAATGGAATTCACTCTTCTACATGCAGATAATAAAAATACTCTCCTAAAACCAACAAGGTGAGTGATTTTCAGCTCTCCTGTTCATTTCAAACATTAAGCCGTGAAAGAGGTACGACCAGATGGTCAAAAGTTGGCATCTAAGGTCTGTAGAAAAACTTTATCCAGAAACCAATCCTCTACTGTATCAAGATTTAGATTAGAAAAACAACCATGATCCCTGCCAGACCTCCTTTACTGGAGCTGATCCATAAGAAATCGTGGTGTACGATTACCAGCCATGATACTCGGACATTCATGACATAAGCCCGAGACCAAAGGGTTCATCGAGACTCTCATGACATAAGCCCGGAGACCAAAGGGTTCACAGAGACTCTCATGAGAGAAGCCCCACGACCAAAGGGTTCACAGAGACTCAAATTCATAAATTTTATTTCACAAGGAAAAACATTTATGTAATAAAAAGTAGGCTTCAATCTCAGGCAGTCTTTAAAATAAAGAGACAAAATTTATGATAGCCATCTATATTACAGCTTAAATATAAATGTTTGTATCTTTGTTTGGGGTTTTACGCTGCACTTAAGAATATTTCACTCATCTGATGGTGTGCCAGCTCAATTGATGAAAAAATCGCCCTTAACAACACTGGCCACAAAAAAAGACAGGACAAGACACTCAATTTAAAAACTTGAGCGCATGTATTATTTCATCTAAAAACATTTGAACAACACCTAGCATTATAAATTTATAATGAATTTGCCTGCCTCTGGAGTTCAATCAGGGTGTGATATAATAACACACAGGAAACCTAATAAAACTGTCAGGAAGCAGGATAATAATGATAAACAAATTAGTGTAAGTAGGAGGAACTGGTGAGTAGAGACTAAACAGTTGATCTTATTCTCGGATCTCAGCAGGAATGCTCAGAACAATCTCATCCTACAGACAATTCCAACCCTCTTATTCACAGCAACTGGCAAGGTGCTCATCTCACAAATAAACAGTGTTGTCCATTTCAACACACCTGCGCTATTGCCATGGAAACCAATCATCAGTGGTCAGCTTGAGTTTTTCTGACACAGGTATACAGTACATGTATGTATGCTTACAACCCCCAGACACAACTTACAGGAGAAATTGAGAATTAGATCTTTCCAGACTACATGTAGTAGTAATTATTGACTACATCAGGCTGTACCAATCTGATAGCATGGTAAATGAACCTCACAACACTGCATACTGTATTAATAACCTCCAATAGTGTTTAATACCACACTCTCAATTCAGCTAAAGGAAACTATGTTTATTAAAGAACGATCAATTACAGGACAAGCATGGTTAAATGAAATCACTTGTATAAATTATCAATTGGAGACACTTTCTCATGCCCCCTTATAGTTATGAAAGTGCAAAAGAGAGCAAATGACTCGGCTCGACCGGTGGCACCCCAGGGGAACAGAAGGGGTCAAATGTCCACCCTGTAGGTGTTGGTGCCACACATAGCCTTAAGACCCTTTCCTAGAAACCCATCCACTTGTCATTTGAGACAGAATTCTAGAAATGGTTTTAAAGACAGTTAGATATTCTGAATTTTAACATGACAAAGAAAGGAAAATTTCAGAATAGGGATTTCTGATCAGCAGATTTCCAACCCTAGCTAAGGCACTGGTACCACCCCTATTCCACTGTCCACACCCCAAAACATCATAAATCAGCCGCCATAGATGGCCAGTAGCACAATGTTTAAAAGAATAAGCTTATACATTTTTTGGTTAAATTGATTATAGATTAAATGTTGGTTTTGTCTGATTAGGAAAATCTTTACTTTAGCTTTGAAAGGTTTCACAAAGCAGTTTGTTTGATTGTTTGTTTGATTGGGGGTTTAACGTCGTACTCAAGCGTATTTCACTTATATGACGAAGGATTGTCCACTTAACAATGTTCCTGGCCTAATTACGGTGGAAAACCGGGAAGAAACCTCATAAAAACCACCACGGCGATTGCCGGAGCCACATCTTGTGACTCACTCATATACCTGAGGGTTGACAGATGGACTCGATCCTGTGAGCGGTAAATGGAAGTTGGCTTCTGTAAGCGCTTGCTTACCACTAAGCCACGGACGCGGGCCTTATAGACTAAGAGAAAATGAAATTTTGTTTCATTTTTTTGTTATAGTGTTAACGATAAAGAAAGGCAAACGAACATTCAGACAATCCACAGGACAATACCTCAAAATGGGTAAACAAATAAACACTTGAGGAACACCTGAGCAGTTGACTTTCCTACAACATGAACAAGTTAAAATAAAAATGCAGACGGTTTCATGATTTGAAGTTTAACTTTATTTCACAAACATCTTCAGCATTGAGTTGTCCTCAACATTCCGATGTCTAAAACTTCCCCTACAATAAAACAACGACAACATAGAATCACATTTGTTTGTATCAGTCATGTGACCATGGGGAACCCAGCATAATATCGAATCACAATCTATATAAGTCACGAGATAATATATCCATTTCAACTACTCATAATCAATATCCAATCAAAGTCCTCTATAGAAGTCATGTGACTAAAATATCCATGAGACTGCTTACATTGTGATATCAACCAATCACAATCCGTATATTCAATCATGTGACCATGCCGACATATTATAAAGTAGGTCACCAGGTGATCCCATGATGCTTTTGCAACACAGAAAAATACATAACAGATTCCAGGCCCAAAAATTTGACCAGAAATCACAATAAAAAAGTACTGTTGATCATTTAAGAATAAATAAATATTTTCATCCAATGCTTCATGGTTTAGGCAAAAATGTGTCTTTCATAATTTGTTCAGAGGATTTAAATACACATACAAAAAGTGCAAGAAAACGTTATCACCAGAAGACTAAATTCTTAAAAAACAATTAAAACGAGCAGAGTTCTGGTTTTTGTTTTTGACACTCACCTGGAGTAGAGTAAAAACAGAAACAAAAAATATGTTCACAATAAAAGATGTTCAGTAAAAAAGTTAAACGATATGTGTTTATGTATTGATCTCAAGATATAAAATTAAATGAAAAGTCATTTTATATTCTTTATGAAGTGCCTTATGTTATCAACCACATAACATACATGTGCAATCAAAAATGGTGTAGGTATTGAAGAGGGATTGCATATGGACTAATTATCTTCATAATTCTGCTAGCTTTACTTAGTGAACATAAAAACAAAAAAAGATGAATTTCACATTTTCAGTGCATGATCCACATGACACATGGTTGATTCATTTTTTAAAAATATTTTTAAATTCTAGATCATTCTGGTTTTTAATGTATGCCGAGATAGAAAAAAAAAGCACAGTAGATTAGAAAAAAATTGATATTTGACAACACTGGAACACTTTCATTAGTTCTTACAATTCCCAAATGGCATTCTTTTTACTATGGTAATTATCCGCAGAACTATTCTTGAGATATGGTCCGGACTATCCCATGATAGAAGTATGAAAAGATGCATAATACAGAGCCAGCTGCTCTGCCAAAAGTTATGGTAAAAAAGTTACAATTATTTATCGTTATGTAGATTGGTCTTAATCACTTACTTTCAACAATTTTTTTCAGCCAACACAAAATGCACATGACATAAATATGTTTCAAATAAATATACTGTATATTGGTACGAAAAACATCAAAAATGTTGGTCTAAGTATTACTGTGTGAAAATTAAATGTACACTTTTCAAAACTTAGAAAGCCTGTACTTCACTTGTGCAAATGTACAAACAAATTTCAGATGTATAAAAAAAAACACCACTTCGGAAGATAAGCATGATTTGGAGGTAATTCAGTATATTGTAATCCAAAATGAAGACAATACTTGTATCATAGGGTATACACTAGTACTCAATATTCACCCATTATTGTTAATGTCAGACACTTGTCTCCTTTTTGAGACGATTGCGTCGCTCATTTTGTAGCACCCAAATATCTTCATCAATACTGTCGTCAGAGCTTGAGCTAGTATCCTCAGCCATAGCCTCCATCCCCCCGGGTAAAATCTCATCGTAAGCACTGGTAGACCGAGGAAACCAATATACCTTAGTCCCAGGGTCCACTCCCACCTTGCCTGTTTCCTGCATACTTTTGTTTTTAAGCCTGTCCCTATATTTATGATTGACATAGGCATAGGGTATTTTTTGTGGTCTTTCCCCAAATTGTTCATCCCACTCTGACGATGTATGCATCCCTGACCCGTATGATTGGTTTGCGTATCGACGACTTCGATTGCGTCTACTACCATGTGAGTGATGGCGTTTTCTGTGAGATGGCTCGGAATTATGGTCTGATAAGTCATGTGACCGTGAGCGATAATAATGTAATTGACTGTCTGAATCGTGTTGAATATGTCGTTTTTTATTAGATGGAGGTCTTTGCATAGCGTCACAGTACACAGAGTCAATGACCTGTTCCCCGGGCGGAATTCGCCGCTCTAATTCACGGATAAAGTTTTGTTTACGCCGCCGAACATTGCTGTCAGAGCTATAACAATCTGATGAAGTTCTGAAGTGTTTGCTGCTATCTGACATGCGACGAGAACTGTAAACATTGGCCTCATTCACATTATTGAGACACTCTGTACAACAATCCTGATCAATTGCGGGCAAATGTCGTTGAGGCCCTTCTACTAGAGGGCGTTGCGGAGGCTGCATTCGCCCATGAAAACTAGAACCCTGTGTCTCTTGACTAACTTGGCTCTGTCCATCAAAATCTCTTGGGCGTGGCATTGAAATGTTTCTCTGTATCATCTCAGATACTGGACTAGAGGTTATAGATCTATTGGGTGACATTCTCTGTACACGATAGTTATCACAACCACACGACTGACCCCGGATGCCCAGAGTGTTCATACAGGTGGACTCCGAACAGAACGGTATAGAGGAGTCGGGCTGTGAGAGAGGGTAATGACTACTACTACACACACTGTCTGCCACCCCATCCACTACACTGCCACCCACAGGAGCCATCTGATTGCGCTCATAAGGAACCACAGCATGAAAGGCGGACTCATGGGTGGCCTGAATATTCATAGGAAGTGTCTTATTTCTACGAATACTGTCATAGGAGGGCGGCATCTCATCCTGTCCAGCCGGCAATCGCCCCTCATTGGGATGAGGGTTAGCCTGTATTTGAATCTCAATACTAAAATGAGTGTTTGCTTCACTACTGGTACATTGACTTTGTCTCTTTGATGCACTCTCATTCAGAATATTGTCTAAATTGCTATTATAACTACCACTACAATTGTTCAGTTCTTTTCCTAAATCCTTGTTGATTTTTTTTGTTTGGTTGTGACGCTTTTCCCAGAATTTTTTGGCCACCCCGTTTTGTCGTGGGTTATAAAAATTTGGAAAACTTTGATCTTGACCGACGCTGCCAAAAGAAACCTCGGTCAGGGAAGCTGTTTGTGATGGCACCAAATTGATGTTAGAGTTTTTCTTAGGACCATTTTTTAAATGTTGTTGATCTTGTTTTTGTTCTTTGTGAATATTTACAACTTTCCCAGTCAGGGAGGATGACTCTACACTACTAGCACAACGCACCGCATGTCCATTTGTATGCGCTGTTCGTGTAGTCGACTCGCTATCACCGTTGACATTATACACAGGTGGGTGTTCACGACAAGAGAAAAAACGTTTCCAGCTGCTCCGTGAATCATTTCTCATCAAACAATAATATCCGAGCATAAATGCTCCAAGAACCACACTAGTAAATCCATACAAATAACTGAATATTTTTTCCTGTCGCGGAATAATTGTTCTGAAAGGTCGAGCTACGGCAAACGCTCCGCACACCCAAACTACGATGTAAAGAAAGAGCATAGCAACAAGAGCTCTCAACTGACTGATTGGCCGATGTTCAGTGTCCAGGATACTCGACATAGAAGTAGCATCTGTCCGTGTAAGCGATGCCGTCTCTATGTTCGTGAACTCTTGATTTGGTGTAAGTTCAATCTCATTTGTATGAAGCTCTTCCATTTCATCAGAGTAATTAAGGTTATTTGGGGTGCCTCGGATCACATAGGAAATCCTCATGAAGAAAACCAGATTGATGACAACCAGTAAAGCAACGGGGCCGTAGAATGCTCCAAGACTTGGGTCCCAGGACAGGAAACAACTGGGGAAAAATTCAAATAGTTTGATATGTTAGTATATGTTACAATTTGCCTTGTTTTTTTCGGGTATAAGAACATAAACAGTTTGATTGGGGTTCTACAACATGGGTGTGCCAGCCCAATGGGTGACCCTCAAGGTCACTGGATTTGTTTTGCTTGTTTGATTGGGGTTTAACATTGTACTCAAGGGTATTTCACTTATATAACAACATGCCAGCCCAATGGGTGAAGCAAATCACCCCCGACATCACTGGCAACAAACAAAGACAAGATAGGACAAATACAGGACAACAACAGGACTCAATACAGACACCACAAACAGATCGGCTTCTGGTTCCCCTTTAGCTCTGAGAGCACCAGGGCAACATGAAGCTCCCCCTAACCACCCGCTCAAGGTCACTTAAAACTGTTGTTTATTATAGCTTTACCAGAAATTTGTGGTTAATAAACAGGCAATGATTGATCAGAATTATCTCCCTTGGAACAAGTTATTTCACCCATACATAACCAGTGTTCCCGTCTTTCCAGGTGTTTACACAAAAAAAAGGGGTTCAAACAAGCATAACACTAGCCATATATATAGAATTTGAATAAATTTTGTCAATCTATATTTTCTCATGTCTACCATTGCTTTATATACATTCTGAACACATGATTTGATCCATTGGCGTTCAGCAGTGAGCTTAAGCATATTTCACATTATAATTAAAGATGGGGATGAATTGTAAACGGTAACCACACACAACCATGATGTAGAAAATTACATATAAATCTTACTGTGAGAAATATACCATTCCTACACAGCTGACATTATGAAATTACTTTAAAAGGTACAAGTCTTAGCCAGAGGGCCAGGATTTTATTTTTCTGTGAAATACGGCGTGTTTCACTTATATGATGGCACATTATCTGCTTCTTAATGCTTAATGCCCCTTGTTCAATACCGTGGAAATCTGCACGGAAACCCCTTGGAAACCTCAGGTGTCTTCTTCATATACCACAGGTCCACTGGGGTCACTTGAACTTGTGGAGGATGAGCCGTTTGATAAGCTACCCACTGACCAGCCAGAACATGAGGGAAGATGTGACAGTTTATACTTACTATTCACTCTCACTGTAGTGGTCTAGATTAACAGCAGCTGTTATACCACAGATGATGATTGGGACTCCCCAGCCCAGCAGGTAAAATCGGAGAATAGGTTTAGGGGGCAGGGGCATAGGGATCGGCTCAGGGGGAGGGGCAGGTGGTTCTTCTGATTTTGTAAACTTTTTTAACATGTTACTGAAAAAGAAGACAAAAATGTTTTGAAAACATAAGCTTGAGATATGAGCAAGTATAAATTAATTAATTGTGATGTGTTAAGGCTTATTTTAACGATTTGAAGATGAAGATTGGAAATATTAGAGGAGTGTAGACAAAAACAAGAAATCTCTAACCAGCAACCTTTACATTTGATGATTTTTTCTCTTATTTATTTATTTACAAATGTTTTGTTTTACAACTGCTGAATCAAATGAACTACAAAACATAAGATATATTAACCCACGGAAGTGAAATTCCAGAACTAAAGATATGATAACAAAATCCTGCATCACATATATATTGTTTATTACCCCGAGAAAAGAAAATGTTTTTGATTATATTCTACCTGGAGGTGATAGTGATCCAGAAGATGGCGCAGAGTGTGAAATAATGAATGGTGATTCCCACAATCTGACAGGCTAATTCCTGGTCTGTACGATTCACTCCCATCGTAAAACCGATACACAACAGTAGAATACTGATAGAAATGTTTATCACCGAGTGCTTTGCCTTCTTGGGGATTTTGATGAATCTAACAAAATAAAAATAAAGATACAACATTATTTTAAATTCATAAAACGTTCACTTCGGATTCTTTAATGCGGTAAAATAAATGTGAACAACAATAAAACACTAGCAGAAAGCATTCTAAGAAAATCATAAAAAATAAAAATATTTGCTGTTCACAAATTTGATCATAAAAAAAACTGTTCCACAACTTAAAACAAAATACATAAACAATCGTTCTGTCTGATTAACATGTTAATCTTTACATCATCTTAATTCAGAAAGTTTCTATTTATTTTGACATTCTGATGTCCTACCCGTCTCGGGATGGCTTTCACAAACAAGGATGAAGGTGTGTGTGTTAAACTTGTGACATTAACTTTATCAAATACCATCTCCGTTTATCTTCATCAACCTGGACCATATTACACAAAACGATCTTAGCTTCACTACGGTAACACCATTTCTTTACAGTGGTGCAAACAAACATTTCTAATACGGGGGTTTCCAGTTATGACGTTTTGACAACAGAGTGATGTCCCTTTGTTAAATAAGGTTTACGGCAAGGGCGGGCTAATCCACGATTTTTAACATAGGTGGTTAAGGGAATATTGCAAAACAACAGGTAAACGTTAATATGGCCATATGAATTTCCTTTACCCATAGCTTAAAATATTATTTCTTGCAAAAGTTCCAATGTTAAAGCCATATTTTCCTAAAAAAAAACAAAACAACAACAACCTGCAATGTAAAAGTCTAGACAGGCTGCCCTTCACTGCCATAAAGTGGCAACGTCATTTTGCAAAGGGACATCACTCTGTATGTCGTAACGTCACAACTCAAAACCTCCGTATTGCTTGTCATTTGGGCGAGCTACATGTAACTGTTAATACTGGCTGCCCAGGTGAACTGCATAAGGGTTTGTAAGTATGACTTATAGTTCATTTGACTAAAAACTAATCTGAAAAAATCCAAACTGTACATTCAGACTGCTTTGTATCACAACCAGCTTCAAGACTAAAAACAATATTCTGGACAAAGGTCTATGGGCTAAACAAATGATTAAAATTAAATTTTTATTTAAGAAAAGGCATCACAAATATAAGATGAGCTTGACATTTTGTGGAAACCTTTACAATCAAGCCCATGTTAAGTTACACTACAGCCATAATGATGGTTGCCATGGTATTCAGGAGAAAGGAAGCAGATGTAGCTATGTGAAACAGTTCCCGGATTCTAACACTTACTTAAAGCAGGTGACATATGTAACGATAACAGCCATCAGACAGATAGCCAGTAAACAGCTCCCAGCATAAATCACAGGCTCCATCATTAGAAACACACTCGACACTCGAATTGAGAGGTTCTAAAAGAGAAACAGTGTTCAACAAATTATTCATGCTCAAATATGACCATTTTGTCTTCTTGAAACCATATAGGTACTAGCTTTCATAAGTCAGTGTCTAGATTACCAAAGAATAACCCACAAGGCACATTTATAAATAGAGAACAATTAAAATAGATTCAGAGTTTTAGGTACATGTACATCAAATTACCCGAGAAAAACAAACAAAATTAATCGTCAATGGGATAATAAACCACTTGCATTTAAAATGAGAGATTACCTGAGCTACAACAAATATATCACCTGTGCTACACAACAAATGGATTACCTGTGCTACAACAAATGGATTACCTGTGCTACAACAAATGGATTACCTATGCTACAACAAATGGATTACCTATGCTACAACAAACAGATTACCTATGCTACAACAAATGGATTAAATATATAACAAATAGCTTACCTGTAAGATAACGAAGTCTGTGAGGTGATAGCAGTTAAACACTGATATGTTACCATGTTGTTCTGTGATCTTACAACCATCAGTCTTCCAGTCTCCAAAACCACCTGTAAGTAAAATAATGGTTGATTGCTCAATATTGGGATGTTCATTAGAAATAAATGACTGAATTGTGATAGATACTATCACAATTCAGTAAAGCAAGGAAAACAATGGTTGATTTTAGTGAGATATTCATTAAAACTAAATAACTGGATTTTAAAAGTATAAGAAGAATAAAACCAGTTAAAGACCACTTTTACCAAGATTCTAAAACCAGCCATTAAAACCTAATTTTATTTCAGAATACACACAAATCTAATGCATCCATACATCAAGAGTTTTTACCTATGATAGGGTGGAGTCAACACACTCACTGGAATAATGATATGCAGATATACAGCATGATATTATATCATGATATTATGATATTCTATTACACTGAAAAGTAGCTAATTTGTGTTGCTTTTCGTAAATTAAATATTATAGATCAGTATACTTCTGTTTTATAAAAGTAACTTAAAACTGATCCACATATTTTATTGTTTGAATAAATACAAAATAATTGCTTTGATGGTTTGGTTCGTGTTTTATGCCACATTATCAACCAGAAGAGGTATCTCAGGAGGAACTTACTGTTGGCATCATAATCCCAGTAAGCAGCTACTAATTTTCCAGAGGAATCAGACACCTTGAGCAAACCAATGACTGGGTCTGTGAGATTAGCTACTGACTGACCTGAAAACAAAACACAAAGGTGAAATTACTCCCATGACTAAAAGCAA
This sequence comes from Mopalia kennerleyi, assembly GCA_034783855.1. Classification (NCBI taxonomy): domain Eukaryota; kingdom Metazoa; phylum Mollusca; class Polyplacophora; order Chitonida; family Mopaliidae; genus Mopalia; species Mopalia kennerleyi. Next base: position 2,168 of record JAVFBX010185125.1, on the reverse strand, counting down.
TCTATACAAAAAATTGTATCTGATATATTTTAAAAATATGATTGATTGACTGACTGATTGATGTTTTCCGCAGTGTTTAAGGATATTTCCCTTATATGATAGCGGTGTATTCCAACAGTAATGGCCTGAAGCACAACCTAGATGTAAAGCATTTGCATAATGTTGGAAAGTTAATTTTCCTCCAGCGCTAAGTAAAGACAGCATTGCTACTCTTCAAACAAACTGCCCTTTAATAGCCAGAGGACTTTTAAAATATGAAGAAATATTGAAATATGTTGTCTTGTATCTTGTATCAGCCTTAAATAAATACAATTAAATAAGCAAAACTCTCAAAGATTCTCAACGTACATTACACGATTAAAATAGTTTTATTGTTTGCAATTGTTCAGCTTGACTGATGGTGTTTAAAGCTAAACATTGATAAACATGAATTGAGAATGTTCTAATTATAAGGAGATTAACATTTTCAGGGGTTGTCAACAACCTGCCACTGAGTAAAATTCTCTAGAACATAATGGAGGAAACTCACTCACAAAAAACATAGAAGATATCTTACATGTACGTATACCACTTAATTCAAACTGTTTTTTTTCCCCCCTTTTTCACAGACTTGCAAGAGATTGTCTGTTTTATTGTTTAATTGGGTTATAACAACATACTTTAGGTTATTTCTAACTTATTTTACAAAGTCATCACAAAACAGATCAGCTTCCAGTTCCCCTTTATTTCTGAGAGCACCAGGGCAACAGGAAGCTCCTTCCAATCACCCACTTCAAGAGAGGATCGACAAAGAGAAACAAACTAATATTGCCCTGGACACAAGATAGAAGCTACAAAACTTTACCTATACTAGCTGAAATAACAGCTGACACAGGTATCCATTGTGACCCCTCTAGAATAGGGTCGTTGTGCGTTGTCGTGGTGATTGGAAAGAGGGCGGCATCCTGGTAGACAATGATAGTCACACCCACATCAACCATGTTAACACCTCCTACCACGGGAACTTTCTGGACCAGGGTCCGAGGTAATAAAATGGCGGCATCTAAATCCTAAAGAAATTCAAAATGAAGAGGGAAAACTGTATCAAAGCTACAAAAACATGGCATTAAAATAAAACAATTCAACAGAAGGGAGACAGCAAGGGACCACATCTATCACATACAGTTTTTTTCCAAACTAACCAATAAGATAAATCAAACTTTAAGAATATAATTGATACAAAAACACCAGAATCACAAGTCTCGTGTGGGAGTTTGACATGTAGAACAGACACTGGCTTCTGATCAGCTCTATCAAGCTGATGAATTACGTGACTGAGGTAGTATTGGAAATTAAAACCGATTCATTAAAAACCAAACAATGCTTGCAATAGAAAATAAATGGCTTTTGAAATGAAAATGACATAGTTAAAAGCAAAACCAAATACAGCATTATAAATGAATGAATAATGAAACGTGAACAAAAATAGGCAAATGAAAATGGGATGCAGCAAATGAAATTAAAATTAAACAGCATTGAAATGAAACTTAAAATTCTGGCATGAAAAAGTGTGAATAATTGGCAGCCATTCCATCAGCCATATCATGTGAGGTAGCCGGGAAGCCTTGGGTGTAAAGCAATGTGTTAACTTCATCATAACCGCCCACTTTGACTACAATTCATAACTAGTTTACTTGTGCAGGATTCTAGATTATTTTTTATACTGTGAACTACACATTTATCTACTGGTGAATGAACAACTTAGGAAATTTGTTATAGGATTCTCAGTCAGGGAAAATAATAACAATCAATTCAACATAAATATAATTTTTCTAACAATTTCAATACTTGTTTAAGGAGACTTAATTGATGACCAAGCAACTATATACCACATAAAATTATAATTGATCGCAACTAATTAATCCTGAGTATATTAACTGTCCAATCATTCTTGATTTGGTTTTTATATCAGAATTTGGTTCAATGTTATACCAACAAGTTTGTGCTGGTAAAAGAAATGGTCGAGCAAACATGAAAAGTTTTAAAATGGAAATAATCTGTGGTAAGCAAGGAGTATCATGTGTTTGTCAGATTGTTTGTTTGTTTGTTTGATGTTTTACGTCGTACTCAAGGGTATTTCACTTATATGACGACGGAGACAAAAATAAAACGTACAAACAGATCAGCTT
>JAVFBX010185114.1:1034-14029 GCA_034783855.1 Mopalia kennerleyi | reverse complement strand
TATTACTGTGTTATCTCGTGTAAGGCAAACCACACCGTTATTTGGTATATTACTGTGTTATCTCGTGTAAGGCAAACGTACTAACTGTCCTCTAGTGGCGAAAGACATACTGTCTCAGCCTTGAATAAATCAGCCAACCAACCAACCAGCCACTCAGTCAATCAATCAATCACTCAATAAACCAATCAGTTAGTTGCAACACCAATCAATCTGTAGTAACACAAACGAGTTTGTAATTGTATCTTTTATAGCAGAGTAAATATCACCTAAAGTATAATTACACAGTGTATAATTATAAATGTAGCACAAATACATCAACTTGTTCTTTGCCTACCAAAATGAGTAATAACGGTATTTCAATGGAAAGACTTCCTCAGTGCTTGTAGGCGGTTTTCTACACAGCTAAACATTGTATTGATTATTATCATTATTTTTAGTTTTCAGAGGACCTGAAAACACATTTCATATGAATTTAGTTTTCACCCACAGTATATAAAAACAACATTTTTATGAACCATTTAAAAACATTTTTTTATGTCTGTTCAAACAGAATTTCGTAGATACTTAAATTTGACTATCTCCTTCCTCATCAAGTTGATCTAAGCCTTGGGAATTATTGAAAATCTTTCAATTGTATTAGTTTTGATATAGAACTATTAAGTATTCACTGCTTTCTCCCAATGGTGTACAGAACTGAAGTCGACTGAACACTAACTGCATTGTATCTTACAGCAGGTAATATATTTGAAGATCTTTCACGCCAACTGTTTGAAATGACGTCAAACAAAGTATATCACATGAGAAAAGAAGTGGTTAGTCTCACCATGGACGAGGGACGTGACATTTAAAAAGTCGATAAGTGTTAAGGTGTTTAAGAGCTAATAACATTTTGGCATCTAGTTTTTTTGTAGACCCAACCTAACAAAAATCATATCAAAATAGCTCCCAGTCTTTGTTTATCGTTGATATTTTGAGCTAACGCAAACGGTGGCCAAAAAGTGGTCAAAACTGTATGTCAAGATTGCTGGGGTTCATGAAAGGTGGCCGTTTCAGAAGTCTATTGTAGGCCTAATCGCAGAATCAAGCTAAGACAAGCTAGACCTGCATTAGTAATGTATCTTGTTGCACGTTGTGATGACTCGTCCAAATATAATATGCTGGATACGGGAAATTAAGACAGGCCATGTTGAAAATAGCAACAACAAGTAACCTGTAAACTCCCATTCGTGTGCAAAAATCTTCGTTATAAAAGCGGCTCTATGATTGATCAATTTTGGAAACCAATCACCTCCACTTCGGTTTGTGTCAAGTCATAATACCGGTACAGTTATCTCGGCGGTGAATGGAAGCAATAATATTACACGAAAACGTGTAATATTAACCGCCTGATATTTGTGCGCATGCGTGGAAATCAACCAAAGTACTACGCGGATTTCTATTACAAAAACACACGAAAAAAAAACTGTTTCGTAAAATCACAGTTAAAGAAAACAGTAGTTTTTTTATAATGTACGACTTGTTGCAAACAGTTCAAATTTCGTTCGCTGTTTTTTAATATTTTAATAATGATGTAGCTTCATTGATGTCATCATATCAACAGTAGAATAGCCTACAGTCGTATGATGAATGTAAATCCATGTGAGTTAGTTCCCGAGAAATGACCCACTCTACATCAGACATTATTTACGGTACGGAAATGGCCTAGGGATGTTCAAACATGATCATAATATTAAGGACAAACAGAAGATCCATTTTGATCTTATTTTTGTAGACCATACCAGCTTAATAAAAAACAACAACAAATGTTTTTGTTTTAATTGGCATCTATTGTAGCATCGATAGTGAACATCACACGGCTACCTACATTGAGTAAATAAACTTAAAATGGACATTGGTCTTCAAGTAACATTAGTAACAATGTTTTCTTTACTTAGCACTGGAGTTCAATAAACTTTTCAACCTTATGGAAACGCTTTACATATTGGTTGTGCTAGAGTCAATTATTGTTGGAATATACCGCCGTCATGTAAGTGAAATACCCTTAAGCACTGCGTAAAACACCAATCAGTCAATCAGTCAAATAACGTGATGTGCTGGCTGAATTATCAGGTTTGTATGTGTTTTATCTGTTCACCACAGCAGTGCACATTTACCTATGTGTTTAATTTAAGTTTACACACATACCATGTGGTGGTCTTATGGTCGAGAAAACTAGACCTAACACTTGCTGGTTATGCCTACATTTTGCGTTACAAAACAGGTATTGCATGCTTGGGGAATGGTCTTAGATTTCGACAATTCATGTACAACTCGCCCTTCTAAATGTTCCATATGTACAAACACAATATTTATGAACTATTCCTCATTTATCATTAGTCTTGTATTATTGTGTGTGAGAAGATTGATGCACATGTATCACACTGTAAGTGATTCGATGCGAACACAGCGAAGCTTTTAGCAGTGAAGACAGAATATCGAACGCTAAAATCTCCTACAAACCGGCCCATCCATTAAAGGATACTGGGTTATAAGTCTTCCTTGGCAGTGCGTGCAGAGAGGTAGGCGAAATCAGAGCTGCGGTCACCCTTTTGTATTGGGGCAGGTTACATCGCTTCAGACTTCCGGCTTCTGTTGATGTACCTTGGAACGTCATAAATATTCTAAATCATCGTTATTTCCAAAAAATAAATCTGCCACAAAATCTGTGCAATGAATAACGCCAGTGTTGGTGTCTTATCGAGAAGGTTATCGGGACATTTATTGGACAGTCTGCCACGTTTACTTTGATTTTTTTTAATGCAAATTTAAGTATTTACAGTTGAGTAACAATATAATTAAAAGCGATACCCTTTTTACTTAAGTTAATTTACCACTTGCCTTGTAATGGTTTACACCATGTTTTAAATGCCTGAAATAATGTTAAAGTATACTCTTTGGCGACCGCACAACGTGATTATAACCCTTATTTATCCGGTAGCGGTCTGGTGACAAAGTAATTGGCCCGATTAAACTCGCTAATAGCCGGTCGGTCAACTGGAAAATGGATCGTCTATATCAACACACAAACGTTAACTGATATGGCGAGAGATTGGTCAATTAACATAGCGTGCGCAAACACTGCTGTCTATTCAACAGAACTCAATTTAAACAACAGAGATTTTATCACGTACCCCGTTATGATTGCATCTATTGTTTACCTTTCTTGTGAATAAGCTTTTAGGTGGCTGTAACTCGATCGTGCTGGTGTGTTGACTGAAACAAATCGCCGTCTGGCTGAATCTTCGAAGCACTATCCCCGAAACAAATGTTCGATGTTTAAATGGGCCAGTTCACTGTAGCTACAATGGATTTGTTGGTAATATGGACATGGTTTTAAAAGTGTAAGGTTGCTTACAGCAGACAAAAGCAGATAGGCAACTCTTTGCTGGTAGGCTAAGTAGCTTTAATAAATGTAACCCTGAGAAAATTCGGAGTGATGGGAGTGAGTTCACGTCTGCCCTGGTGCTATCAGAGATAAGGGGCACAAAAAGAAAGTCTGTTTGGCATGGTTTTGTACAACGTCCTTTGAGTGTCCTGCCTGGTCTTTGTATGCTGGCAATGGCCTCGATGGGGAGTTCCTTCACCCATTGGGTGGGCACGCCGTCATAAAAGTGAAATAATAACATTCAGTGTTGAGTTAAACCGCAAACAAATACACAAACCCATGAGATCACCGGGAAAACGTGACGGAAATCAGTTCAATAGATATAGAGACCAAACTCTAAAATATGTATGAAGCAGGATAACATCGACCACTGGAAGTTTCAAACACCTCCATTACTGTACTGTCAACTAATTTCGTATTGTTTTAATTTTTGTCTGTCAACGAGAAGAACTAAATGTTAATTTTGGGTCAAGACATTGGGAATCTTGTCAAGGCAAGAATTTTATTCCGAGCTACTCTGCATTACAACCCTTGTCGAAGCAATCCCATGTAACCACGCGCCACTGTCAAGCAAAAAAGTCAGGCTAGTAAATTTCCCTGAATATCAGATCGCTTGTCTGGATGTTTAGACTACCGTGCGGAGAAACACCCTAACATTTTCGGGTTTGTAACATTACTCAGGATAGCGTGCGGTGAAATATGCTGGCATTTGTATATCCCGGATTAATCCAGGAATTGTTTGTACAATTGACTGAATTATATCACACGCTATAGGATACTGGACCGATCAACCCTGATTTTTTGATGGTTGAAAAACTTAAGATGGGAAGAAGTCACGTGATGTCACGCAACCATCTTCTGCGACTCTCGACATGAAATGGCAAGTATTTGGACCAAAATAATCTCAATCATTTGGCATCACGGCTTTTTTCTGACCAAAATAGACAGCACTTCGATGGTGATAGAGCGTCCTAAATCTACAAGGAACTAGTAGGCTAAAATTATCTGACCTCAGCATGGAAAGCAAATCATTATGTGGATGTGCTTTTGAGTGTCTCAACCAATGTCACATCAAGCGGGGTAAAGCTGTGGATACAATTCCTCTGAGCAAAACAAATTCAGTGGCTATATCAAGGGCAGGTGAAACAACCATGAACCGTTCTTGATATTCCCGCCCTTAATTCCACCTGAACAACAAGTATTTCAATCTGAAACTAAGGGAGAAATTATACCCTGTATAATTCAGGTATATAAACAACCATGAATGCATTCAGAGATAATCCCTGAATTTAACGTCCCTGTACAGCCTAATGAATCCAGCTTAAAAATCTGAATTTCAGGGATAATCCCTGAATTATATGCCAATTGTGCTTCACAAAGGTAAGCAAATTGTCAAAACAATATTCAACAAAGATTATCAGCGCCTTAACTCGAACCTTGGTCACTTTATACGCCAGGCGGCGTAGCTGTAATGCTGACTTAATGCCCTCGAGCCGCCAAGAGTTGTAACGCAGATTGGCTTAGAATAAAACTCATGGCTACCAAATATGGGCAATATAGACAAAACTACAGACCTTTGATTCCGGTGCAGGCACCAAAACAATGTTAAGAAGATACATATTGTTAACATCACCGCTTATTTCATTACATTATGATGAACGTAATTAAAGGGTATTTCAAGCGTTTTATAACTCATTTTCATCGAATGCATTGGCTCCGTTTTAGAGATTGGTAGACGTGATTACGTGTCTGGAGCGCGGTTTTTGGACAAAAACTATGCCAACATGTTCAAAGATCTTCCGGCCTTTCTCTTTATCCGTGTCTTCTATCAGTTCTGTTTTCTAGAATAGTCTGCAAAAGTCAATTTGCCTCCCCATATATATGGTGGCTATCAACTATGTGTGTGTGTTAAACAAGGGGTTTTAGTAGTAGATACGAAATTGCAACAGCGTTCTGAATGACGCGTTAGCAAGACTTTATTGACTGAACGCTTTTGGTGAATGACTCCAAATATACGGACAACGGGGGCGGACAATTCCGATAGTATTTCATCAGATTTTCTTGGCTTCCACATTTCAAACAAATCACTGGAGACCTTTTGTTTTTATTAACGGAGCAGACGATTAACAGACGGTAAAAGCTTTTGTCCTTGAGCACGCGCTATGGACTAGTCTAGCGAGTTCATTCTCCGATCATGGTGTAGAATTCAAATTTGTACAAGGCAGATTTCGCAATGTAAATCGTTCATCTTCCAAATCCCAAGAACTGATTTGGCTATTTTAGATCGCATTTCTGACACCATGGAAAAGTCATAAATATTCACGCCAACGTTTGAAGCGCAGTTGATTTGCACTGGATCAACTGACTCAGCACTGGTGATGTAGTAATTCGATGTGACAATTCTATCATCGAAATCGATTCAAACCATAAGGGACAGGCAATTGGATTAACTTGTAAGTTATACGATTGCCTGAATCACGACCATCAGCTGCTAAGCCACGGAGACCTTTAAGCACCGGAACTATCAAATTTCCCAATTCCTTTGGATGACAAGGGTTCTCCACATCGTGGCACTTTAATTTGTTCTCCTTTTCACCTTATTCTTGTATCAACTAACTCTCTGCCCTTGTGAGGTTATCCCGGGACTAAGAGTTAAGCAGAAAGGGTATTTTATTATGTTAGCTGTGCAGCCAGTATCCATCGATTAAGTTAGCGTTCAATCAAATGGATTATTTTTTGTATTATTATCAAAACAATATTTTGATTTCCAAGTGAACGTAAACAGTGATGGTCTCAAAGACAATGAGTAAATGAGCACCGTTTCTTATAAGATTATTTGGTACTGCATCCCACAATATCGTATCCTAAATTACCAAAAAGTACCTGGGTGTGTTGAGTTAAACTTCAAACAAGTACCGGCTAACAGAAGGCATAATTCCTTTAGTTCCCGGACTTTGTAGTCTTTATGCAGGAATATCGTAGTATTGTGCGGAGAATGTCTTAATTATTTTGCAAAGACATGCACCAATAAACTCTAAATGGCCCACTGGTCAAGACGACACTCCAGCTCCTATCTGGTCACTGTTATTCACGTAGAAGACGGTCTTACAATGACAATGTATTTCTGGAACACGTAATAAGAACCAACTCATGCTAACCGGTCACAGAAAAGTATCTGCCTTATACCTTAGGGATAGCCAGTGTTTGTGTGCTGTTTCATTGTAATGACTATAAAAAACATACCCTGTGTTTAGTTAGAATTATATTTGGCTAAAAGACAATCGTCATAATTTATTATTACTAGAGAAGTTATTGTATTGCCATTAAAAAACTGCAACGTCCTTTTATTCCAAATCCGTTATTGTCGCAATAAGGAATCGTTATGATTCTTGATCATGGCTGTAAGCTATGATTTCGCAAAAGCTTAAATACAAATAAATAATATTTTACATTAGATTAATCCAAAGCATGGTTAAAATTGAAAATTGTTTTCCATCTAAAATAATGGCAGCTGATTGCAAGTATGAATAGAAGATTGAATATAGTAGTTTTTGCTAAAAGAAATACCGAATGCAAAGATTTTGTCTAATGCCTTTATCCAGAAATTGTATTAAATGGTAATTGTTTTTCGAACGAATGATCTATTCGTTAATTTGTACTTAAAGATGTTTGTACTTAAAATTAATGATAGACAAACTGAACACTGCTTTCTTAAATCATGGACAAGCTCTACTTTGAATTGATTGAATGATTGGTGTTTAACGCCGTGTTTAAGTGTAGTTCACTTATATGAACTGTAGTTCTAAAGAGTGAACAGCGACACATTCATAATGTGAAATGTTATATACAAATGTTTTGTTAGAAAATTAATGTTCCTCCATAGTCAACAGCATAACTGTACTTTAAGTATACCGTACTTAACAAGAGGGTTTCGCTAAGTGACCAATCTTCGTTCTTCATCCACATTATTATTGAAATTGAACAGGACTGTTTATGACCAAATAATCTAAGGATATGTTTTCCTCACATTTCAGAAAAGGAATGGCGCGGTGTACAGCTTTATTGACGATAGTGCCAGCTTTAATCGCCACAGTACTATTACAAACAGGTATTTCCATTTTTGTACTTTTTAAGTAAATTATCTGATTCTGATTATCTGTTTTGGACCAAGTGTACATAGACAAATAAGAAATATCCTCGCTCAGTGCTTCAGACAAAGGCTAATCAGGACACAAAATGGGTCGTTCTATGGAAGTTCGATTGGTAGACCCTTGGTGTAGTCATTTCCAGCACCAAACCAGTAGTTCATGTAAATAATGTATGCCACGCCCCTTCCCACTTTTGTTCCATTAGTTTTCCATATCAGCTTTTGGCAACCTTCCTTGGTTGCATCCGTGGACTTCTAAATACCGTATGTGTAATTTGTTGCGGGACATACTTCAATTGAGACTTTCTGAATTATATTTTTAATGTAAATGATTCGGTGAATACGATAGGGAATCTTTCGACTTTTATGAACCAAATAATTTGAACACACATCCTTCAGTTGGAGAGGAGTTGTTTCAATGGCCGTCATATGAAAAACGTTAGCTACCATTTGCCTGCTCATCTGTAGTTCGACAATAATATAATTAATATAGTTAATGAGCTGAATATAGGATTGAAGTTAGCGCCTGGATAGAACTAGTTATGTATTGAGACAGGTGTTCCGTGTGACATAATAAACAGCTCTGTAGTCACCGCCTTAAACAGCTATTTTTGATTAACATTTTATGATAATGCACGTTCATCCACTGACGATTGGTTTATATTACAGCGATTCCCTGATACTTTATCATCGCCACCAACTATCTCTCGTTTGATGACTTATATAGAGACCTTTTAGAATTTCCAAATATAAAGGTTGGATTTACCGATGTCATTTTTCCTTGTGTGAGCTTCCGTATTTGAAAGTTTTGTTTTATTCAACCTTTTGATAATATTGCACATTGTTTCACGTTTTTGCATCGTTATCAGACAACCATTTCACTTACATAACAATCTTCCTTTTCAATTGTTTGACGGATTACCGGTAAGACACCCCGTAATGTTACCTTCCTTTCATACCAAAAGTTGACTGTGTTTTGAACCTGTGCGATTAAGTTCTCTCTATAGCATTTACACCTGGGCTACTTAACAAATTAGGCCCAAGGTCATAGCTTTATGACTGGCGTGTCGGCCAACTGATCATCGTTGGTTATTCGTTCAGAAGTTACAATCCCCTAACGGGCCTTATGTATGGAAGAGTCATGCGATGTGTCCGGCGGTGCTGGGGTGATTTTTACGAGGTTTCATCCCGGTTTTTCCCAGTCCTAAAATAAAACAGAATAAGGACAATCTGTCGTCATAAAGTGAAATACCTCTGAACAAACAAAAACCTCAATCCGAAAGATTCATTAAACGATCAGAACAACGTCAAGAACAACGTCAACAATCATTTAATTGTTTTCATGACATTGTATTGTGGTTACTATTATAACACTATTGGGTCGTGTTTTAGTTTTTTTCGTCCAATGAGTTAGAATAACTTAAGTGTTGATAACTTAACCTCCAATGAACATCTTTAATGTGACATTTTTTAAAGGGTTTACAAGTTCCACATTGCCCTTGGGACCTTTTAAGACGATACGTTTGTTTTAAGCAATATTTTGTTAATAAAATTGGCTAGCTATCACGCAATGGGCTGCAGTTGAAATTCTCTGGACAGAAATTCGACACCTGCTCGCGACACATTACACTGAAATGCTTTTTTCTACAGTTTTGATGCCGGTTTTGTTTTTATGATGTGCTTTTGTATTTTTGTCACACGGGTTCTTTAGTCTGATTTGCAGGTGTTAGTTTAAACCATCGATCTCTTCCGACGTTAAACGGGTAACTAGGCACTTTATAAAAGTTCAATATAGTTGAATCTGCTTTTTCGTTTGTGTTAAAATAAAAAGGCATTGCATTTCACGGCCTTTTAAATCGATATTCCGTGTGAAACCACAGACGTCCGTTGAGACAGGACAATTTAAAGTGCTATGTCACGCAATACATTTTAAGAGATTGGTATACCTGGGTGATGCTGTTTTTATTACTTATAACAAGTCAGAACCAGTATAACTGTAATGATACCACACTCATACTAGGATGTCATTTGGCAAAATACAAAAAATTTCTCATGACTTGACGTATGTGGTATGGAACTCTCGGCCATCATTGTTAAGAGAAACGTGGGCAATAAAGTCACCCAAGAACGGGTGTGTTGGGGGCGTAACGGGCTTTCTGTGGTTCATCCATGTGGGCGAGGGACTATTAACACCCCTCAGTATAGCACACTGGACAATAAACTAGATATAAAGACGGAGGAGGTTTCCGGCGTTTGTGGAGTTCACAGGGTGGTTTTATACGTGTCAACTACCCTGGATGACAACGTTAAACATGCAATTATCCACAAACAAACAAACTTCGAGCTGAATTGAGAGATGAAGCCAGTGTGTTTTATATTACGAAACAGTTATAATAGAAATACGTTCACTGGGCCCCGATAACGCAGCTTGTTCCTCAAAATTTTCTCTTCTACTACAGGTAATAATTTGACTTCAATATTTGGTGTTTCTCTTACTACTGACTATACAACACCGACCTGTTTGCATATTTGTCGATGTTAGTTTAAATTATCGATCTCTCCAGACGTGCAACGCGTAACTAAACACTTTACAAAAGTTATATAATAGTTCCATAGTTCTCGCAAAAACATGCATACAGGCCCATATGTTAATTATATTAAAAATCCTAAAACTTCAAAACTGCTGTTCAAAATTGTTTATAATTTGTCGACATTTACTTGCAACATTACATATAACCATAATGTAGGCCGATAATCGATCAATGAGAAGAATATACAGGCAAAAATGGATCTCCTCTTTCGAATGAAATAAATCTGCGTTGAAAAGCTTGATGGTACTGGATGGTTACAAAATGATTAAAAGTGGTCAGGGCATAGCTTAATACGCACAATAGAATTCAAAAGGGTATTGCGTATGAAAATCCATAAATCTTGAGGCTGTCAAAGGTTGTACGGAAAACCACTACTGTGGTCCGTCCAATGGACGACAACTAGAATACGGCTTCCAGTCAGATGATAACATTGCCGTAGCTATGGTTTTAAATCCTCAATCGGTCGCAAGATATCGCTTATCAAAACCAAGACAAGCCTCGTGGATGTTGTTAACATTTTGTAAGCATCTCACGCGAGATTTAGCACTGAACTAAAATCTAGAATGTAAAATTGTCCATGAGCGTATGACCTATAAGACTGAGAGGACATTCGGGTGTTAAGTATTGCATCCAGAGAGTCTATATTTTATAACTAGCACCACTACATTCAATGGTTTTATAATATCAACTAGCGAGAGGCAAAACAAATAAAAAATTAAAAAAGGAAAAAAAATTAATAAATAAACAAAGTGACCGTCACAAGATGGTGGATCATACGTAATTAGTGTATCATATGTTGGGGAACATCTTTTCTCAGTACATATAAATGCCGATGTTAAATGGCAGGCTGTTTGCGCCATGGTTCATCCCAAATTGAAAATAGGCACACACAATTATACTGTGCAAATACATATTGATATTACATGTTATTAATGTAGAACAGTTTAGTGGGCATTATTACCTGATAGTATGTGCTGCTTCACCAATATAAGTACACAAATTAGTTTGTGTACAATTATGCAACTTACGCGAAAAAAACTGAGAATTGAACACAAATGTTATATTTGCAGAGCAATTATTACCTAACTTTACAACAGCTCTACAGCGATACAATTAACTCAAACACCAAACAAATGATCAAACCTGTTTTATCCCAGATTTGAATTTCTACATGGAATACTACAACTGGACTTTCCACATAATAAATTACCGTCAAATTTCGAATACCAGCCTCTAATTTAAAAGATTGACATTGTAAATATCTATATGTTGACACCAGCAATACTTGTTTCTCTTTCAACAACACAAAAAAGGTGTCACCTGCAGGGTAATGCATGGAACCTAATCCAAATATAATTAAATTTATTTTAAGGTTTTCGAAAAGTTCATGATAACCAATAAACTTATCCGTAACGTAATGTCAAGTCGTTAAATAAGCGCGTCTCTTGTATCATTGATTCTGTAAATATCTACTATTGTTAAAACGTCGTTTGAAAAAGTGTAAGGTACTTTTGCGGAAAAAAAATCGGTAATTTTTGTAACTTTTGGGAGTGTATTTAGAGGCTGTCACATAGAACAATATATCGATCAAAGTCTGTCGGGTAGGGAGCTCTTTTATGATGGAGGCAATTTATGATTGCTATCCGTTGTCAGTTTATATCAGAATGTGTACTAATTTAGTTAGGAAACGTAGTCGCCATTTGTTATCAGAGTAAACGAAGCTTCGATAGGAAAAATACAATTGCTGAATAATTTATTGTCTAACGAGCTGACCTTGACTAATACAGAAGATGGCGTTACTCGTCAAACAAACAAAAGTGTGTCACGTGGGAATACAGATTGGGGTTCGGCTGGAAATGATTCGCCGTATAATAACTGCCGACCATGTTATATTACAAAGGGATACCTACTATAAATATCTGTCTCATAGCCTCAAAGTATGTGTAGATGACACGGTGAGGGTTAATATAGTACATTGAGCCCTGTAAGAAAGTCGAATACAGACATACAGAATCACTAAACACAACACAAATCTTGGCACAATGAATAGGAGTAATTCCTCTGTCATAGCCCTATACGTCATGCCTATCTCATCCCGTTATGAAAGTTGTAAATTGATCCGCTGCTATCGCTGGCCTCTCAAAACATATATCTGATATACTCTATACATTGTGCTACACAAATCCCAGCTTGGTATATGTCTGTTGGTTAATATTCGTTAGTAGACATCTTTAGGCCACCAACAAAGTATTTTTAAATGAAAGTACAGGGCACGGGGTAAAACAACAATTAATCAATCAATCAATCATAAAAACATGCGTTACTTCAGTGTGATATAACTGTTATCCCCTTAACAGTAAAGCTATGATATATGATTGTAAACGGCATCAGTTTGTCTTTTACTAATATTTATTCTATATTTCTATTGCAGGATGTTCGGAAGCAAAATCTCTGTCCAGTAATAATGACAATATCTTAGAATCAGTGCTATCGAAACGTAACTGTAAGTATAAAATCTCTAGCTTCGGATGAAGAAGTTGATACTGTATACATAAATAAATTCGGCTGAGTGATCACTCTTGACTAATGCGAGGATTGTGTTAAACCACAAAAGACGTAAGGAGAGTTGGTGTTCGATTTGGTCTATCGTGCTAGTAACAAGAGGGTATATGGTAAACACATTTTTGTTATGTAAAGGCCCGCGGCCGTGGCTTAGTGGTTAGCGAGTGCGCTTACTAAAGCCTACTTCGGTGTGCCGTTCACAAGAGTCCGTCTGTCCACCCTCAGGTGTATGAGTGAGGAGATCGCGGGGGAGGGGGGGGGGGGGGGGTAC
>JAVFBX010185103.1:0-14031 GCA_034783855.1 Mopalia kennerleyi | reverse complement strand
TAATACATTGGCTATCATATGATTAGCAATAATACATTGGCTATCATATGATTAGCAATAATACATTGGCTATCATATGATTAGCAATAATACATTGGCTATCATACAATAATCAATAACGGCTATCATATGACAGATATGGTACCAAGGCTATCATATATATACTGTGGCTATCATTAGGTCAGCTAGAATACAGTGCCTATCATACGGTTGACAATGGCTTACATACGATAGGGATAGTACAATGAGTCAAATACTATCATTAGATGGTCATTGAAGATAGCTAATGATCGTTCTCTATGGTACCATGATTATCACGCATTGGTTACTGAAGATTGCTAATGATCGTTCGTGATGGTACCATGATTATCACGCAACGGTTACTGAAGATTGCTAATGATCGTTCGTGATGGTACCATGATTATCACGCATTGGTTACTGAAGATTGCTAATGATCGTTCTCTATGGTACCTTGATTATCATGCAATGGTGATTGAAGATAGCTAATGATCGTTCGCGATGGTACCATGATTATCATGCAATGGTTATTGAAGACAGATAATGATCGTTCTCTATGGTACCCTGATTATCACGCAATGGTTATTAAAGATAGATAATGATCGTTCGCGATTGTACCTTGATTATCATGCAATGGTTTTTGACGATTGCTAATGATTGTTCTCTATGGTACCCTGATTATCACGCAATGGTTATTGAAGATAGATAATGATCGTTCGCGATGGTAACATGATTATCATACAATGAATAAAGAAGATAGTTAATGATCGTTCGCGATGGTACCATGATTAGCATGCAATGGTTATTGAAGATAGCTAATGATCGTTCGCGATGGTAACATGATTATCATGCAATGGTTATTGAAGATAGCTCATGGTCGTTCGTAATGGTACCATGATTACCATGCAATGGTATAGAAGATAGTTAATGATCGTTCGCGATGGTACCATGAGTATCATGCAATGGTTATTGAAGATAGTTGATGATCGTTCGTGATGGTACCATGGTAATCATGCAATGGTTATTGAAGATAGCTAATGATCGTTTACGATGGTACCATGATTATTATGCAATGGTTAATGGAGATAGCTTATTAGCGTCCGGGATCGTACCATCATTATCATGCCACGGTTATTGAAGAGAGCTGATGATCGTTCGTGATGGTACCCGGATTATCATGCAATGGTTATTGGAGATAGCTGTTGGTCGTTGGTGGTGGTACCCTGGTTATCATGCAATGGTTATTGAAGATAGTTCATGATCGTTCGTGATGGTACAATAATTATCATACAATGGTTATTGAAGATATTGAAGACAAGAAGCACCGAGGTTCCGCTTTCTGAACAGGGCAGAGTTATGTCGGTTTGTGCCACCACACGGGCCCCAACGGAAGCACCGCCTGACAGCTGTTAAGCATGACAGTGGTGTAAGTCCAGATGTGAATAGGTATCTCATTTAAATGTATATTCAGTCAATATAGAAATGCCGTACAGCCGTAAGAAACCAGTAAAAAAGGGCCTGGCGCTGAATAAACAAATGTTATTGAATCCATATGGCCTCTTACTTCGCCAAAAAACATTCTGTCCTGTTCGTTGAATACTCACCGAGAGGCGATTTCCAACTAGGGGAAAGACCAGGTTTGTCCCACCAAATCTCGTTCTCAAATCCAGGTGAAATTTCAAATCGATCAAAGCTAGTAGGGTATGCTATCACAAAAAATAGCGTTTGGTAGGAATTGTCGCATGTTAGCTACCTGGGCGTGTTCTGTTCCCTTTGAGGTTCATTCAGGTGCACCATTGGCTTTATATAATCATTTATTCTGGGTAAAACATCACGCGACGTTAAAGATAACACGTTGGCTGACTGCCTGTACATGACAAGTAACGCGAAAAAGTGCATGAAAGCCAACCGGGCACCTAACTCTTAATTGTTTCCCTCCGGATTATGTTTTTCATATGTGGATGTATTTAGACAGACAATTTAGTTGTATTTCTGCAAATACCCTTGTAGAAAATGTAATTTTTGTAATGTTTGTAAGGTAATATGGCCATAACTTTTTTAAAAAGGGCCATAGGTATAGACAAATATATTTTCTTCATCATGCTCTATCTAAAACTGTTAAATATCGCCACTGTAAACGGTTTGTCGGATGCAAAGAGTTAAGGTTCTGCTTCCTGGAGAATATACCACGCGCCTTCTTCACAAGTTTCAATACAAAACCCCAATTAGATAACGAAAAAAAAAGGGTCGGGTCGGGTGCAGATGGTCGGGTGTTCGCCTTGCGGGTCTTGCGGAGGTGGATAAGCCGGCCCGCCGCGTGGTGGATAAGCCGCACCGCCGTGTGGTGGATAAGCCGCTCCGCCGCGTAGTCGATTATGAAAGGTCAAAAAACGCTGCTACGTCTTATGGTACTGTTGAATTTTCTCCGTATCCGATAGGGTCTATCGTCTAAATATTGATTCCATCTCCTGATCGAGCGTGCGTAACACGTGGACGGGTTGGTTCACAGGGTACTGCACTGGGTGCGCTGCGTCGCCATGAAGTGTGTTGTGCGCCTTGGTGGTGGCGGTGCCCAGCCAATCAGACACTTTCCACCTGGGCCACCACGTGAAGTAGCTGTAGCAATCCCTCGCCTTTATCATAGGTTAATGGGGTGCAGCAACTCCGGGAGCGACGTGAGTCAACAACATTACTCGGGGAGAAAGGGGGATATGGTCAATGTGACTAGCCCCCAAGCACCATCACCGGCGACTGGCCGCCCCTACACCATCCAGAAGGGGACATTGAGCCCTACCTCTGGGGGCCGTCTGCCTGGTGGACTCCGAGGAGGAGTAAACGCTGACGGCTGTTGCAGCGGTTCGTCTGGAGTTCATGGCAGAGTGACTCTGATAGTCTGGTCCTTCTATTTGCAACGGTCCTTTGTAGGCCAACCAAATCTTACGAATGATCTTCCAAAAGTTGAACTGTTCATTTTGTCTCTCTTTATGTCATGTCACGCAACAACAATACCATACACACTCTTCGTGACAAGACAAATCCAACTTAATACTCAATACGTACAACCCTTCTTTATCAGTAAAGAGCAATCAAGGCCACACTTTACTACTCATTAACGTACAAGCCTTCTTTATCAGTAGTAAAGCTCAGACACTTTAGTACCGTCTTTCTATGTTATATAATATATCTACATAAAACGAGTCCTGTAGCAGCCGAGAGAACACTCTGAATCAAGGAGAAAGGTTTGGATTTTTAGAGGCCGAAATCTAGCTATCTTGCGGATCTAATGTCTGCCAGAATTAAATCTAATTCCACTCCATTTTCAACTATGTGTTAATTCTTTTTGGTCCACATCCACTGAAATATGGAGGAAACAAGACGAGGAAAGCTTGGGGAGCTATTTCTACTGAAATATGGACGAAACAAGACGAGGAAAGCTTGGGGAGCTATTTCTAATGCGCTACAGTACGAGCCATCCATTTGCAAATAGAAGACGGATTATCGATGCCAGCGTTTCTTCAAGAATTGAGGAGATTTGTTTCTCATTACGGTTGACCGGAAACCATTTTATCAGATAATGACACACCATTTGTTGGAGCTCAGAAAGAGCTACGGGAGCTGTTTGAAGCAGGAAGATGTCAAAGGGAAGAATTTACAACTCTTCATAAAGTGACCTGGAAGTTTATCCCCCATCAAGAAGGGGTGTACGGAAGTATGATAATGCACAATAAGACTGCTTTAAACGTAGCAATAGGTCAACAAGTGTTTCAGTGCAAACCAAGAACTGCGCATACAAGCGATCCGTTCAGCGGTGTTGCTTTATTCTAGAAATTCAGATTAGATGTGTAATGCACCTTCCTGGCCCCGGGAGGGTATGGATAGTTACATTATCTTCCTTTAGCCTAATTGAGTGATCTCCCTTGATCAGCGCACTTTCTGCAATCATTGAGAGCAGGTAGCCACTGTTCAGAACACTTGACGTCATCTCTCTACAGCGTATTACTAGACTATTTTTTATGACACATTACCATTTTGTGAATAAACGCGAGCTGTTACAAAAATCTCTCGTGTTCTACTATCTTATCTATTATACGTTAATCTATTCTTATCAATTGGGTTCAACGGAAACTGTATCCAATCTCCCACCGCAGTCGATTGCCCAAGGACTTACTATACAAAATCACTTGCCACAGGATCGTCGACATTTCTTCAAAGTGACTGATAGCTAAGTCCGCTTTGTGTAGATAATTCCCAGTTTGCAACTCTATTGAATTCAGAAAAATTATGTACTAAGTTGGCCTACTGAACATACTTTGCGCTAGTTTTTGTTTAATCATATGCATAGTGTGCGCCGGCGAACAAAATATGCAACTTTGGCACATATTTATAACTAGTTTACTGTTTACATCTATAGGCCTACTTCGCAACCATCAAATAACATGTAGCTTTTCAACGCCGAGTTCTACTTGGGAAAAACCTGCGGTATCACGTTCTTTCCAGGAATTCACGTGGAGGGGCTCTACTCAAGTTCCAGGAAAATCCAATGTGCAAATATATAATGTGGGTCAAAAAAAAAAAGAGAACACATTTGTGGGTAGAGAATATTTAAATTTGCTAGTTACTTTTTAACTGGATTGATCTGCAGCTGTAGAACATGGCTACATATAGTCCCGGTTTACAGCTGTCAAACTTGTAATTTACTAGTCGACCTCCGCACTTTTTAAGGTAATGTATCTCATGTCATTACTTAACATAGTTCTATACGCAATGCGATGGAAAAGATATGTCTATCCTTATCATCACGTGAATGCTCTCTTGCTGGTTTTCATACCACGACTGATCGCCAACAGGAAGCGCGGTCATATATGTGACCTATACTTCAAGAGGGCTTAAAACCCACAACGACAAAAAAATAATTCTAACTATGTATTTCTTCTTATGACCAGTATCGTATCGGTGCATCGTCAAGCCAACATCAGTTTAAGCCACATTGGTGCTGAGAAAGCAGCCATCATTCACTGGCTAAATTACTGCGTTTCTCATCAATCAATAATCCCAGATTCTGTAAAACAACTGATTCGGAACAAGACCGTAGTAGTGCCGAGTGTCACCGAGGGTTAATACCCATATAGATTATTTACGATTTATATGAACAGGTTCAAGTCGCAGTTATAATGTTGCTTAATTAGAACAGAGTAAGTCACAGCGAAAGGTGGGGTATGCTCTACCATTTCTACTGAACCTATCGTAATAAGTGGAAAAAGAAACTTTTGCATACCCGGATGACAGTCCAGCTATATGACCGTGGTCCTCACATGCCGTGCACCATAAAAGGAACAACCTGTTTGTCTGTTATAGTCACACAGTAAACGGAGGCCGCTAAGCCTGCTGTTAAGACAACGGGAGGTGTTATTTACATCGATTGATTGGTGATTTAAACAGCATTCAATAGCATTTCACTTATTTTAAACATTTACTGACGCTAGCACAACCATAAAATGTGAGGTGTTTTGTTAAAGTTGGAAAGTTAATATTCCTCCAGTGCTAAGTAAAGATAACATTGCTACACTCTAAGCAAACTCTCCTAAGCCAAAAGGTTCTACGTTATTTAGAAGTAGTGTTCAAACTATCCAAGTGCAAGACAACAAGAAAGCAAGGGTTCGAATAGAAATATACCACATTAAAATTCCTTCATATCACTGGGAGGAAGATAAACACTAAAACGGTTATTAAAATATAACAGTCAAACAAACTCTTTTTTTAATATTATACGTGTTTTCTTTTTCTGTCTCAACTTTACACAATGACAACAATATAACAGAGGTAGATATAAAACAGTAGCCGTGTAACGGTGCAGCTAAAATCAAGGATAGTTCAAAAGGACATGTTACATTAATCATGTCGAAAGTTAATCATTTGTACAATTTGGAGAGGTAGTGTTACGAAACATCGGATAAAATATTTAAAATACTGTAATATAAAAAATGAATAAATAAAAATATATACGCATGAGTTATACTAAAATTTTAAAACAGCCAGAGAGGTACTACTCATGAAGGGAGACAATACACGAAAGCCTTTTACTTCAACGTATTGTTTTTTGTATTTACAAATTGTTAATATGACCATAAAACTAACTGTTGACTTTTAAACATAAAAACACCGTTAGAGGCCAGGACCTAAAAATCTACCAGCACTATAGCCCTTTAGTTGTTCAATCTTACTGTTAATTAACGAAATCAACACCGAGGTGTTTATTTCAAATATACGGACTATGCACAAGGCCTTTGTTGTAACGTAATTCTCTGAAGATAGCCTCATAATATTATGACAGACACGTTTCTAAATTTACAGTGTTCGTCCATTCTAAGGGGCATTACTCTGTCGTCACAGACTCTCTGGTACTAACGTAGTGATGCACTACAGGTAAACAGTGTTTAGCGTACAGTACACTATGTAAAGAACGTGCACGTAAAAGCTGTGGAATATACAAAATCTCATCCGATGAACACACCTCATTATTACCCGGATGTACCAAGAGTGCGATATATCCATGGTAAGTATGCAGTAACGTTTGTGTAAATACCGAATTTGCCTTTCTCTCCGCATCCTTCTCCATAACTCGTCACCCCCTGAACGTACCAACGGACAGTTCCGTTATTTTTGTGTGCACACATTAGGGGACCGCCACTGTCGCCCGCACACGAGTCCACACCACCTTGTTTAAAACCAGCACAAATCTGACTACTCGATATATCATAGTCAAAAGATCTTTGGCACCGACTTCGATCAACAATCGGCACTCTGGCCTCACGCAACAGATCAACGCCATAAATATGAGTGTTCTTCATTTTACCCCAGCCCACAGTATAACAGACTGTTCCAGGTTTGTACTCTTCTACAGCCGGGCCAGGCAGACAAGCGTAACCGACGGTGGCACTTGGTTTCACAGGCCTCCTTAGTTTTAAGAGGGCAATGTCATTAGAAATGGTATCATAATCAAAATCTGGATGAGGGATGTCCTTGGCTAACTTGAGATCAAGTTTTGTGGGCACATAGGCGTTGATATCATGTACTCCTATGCGTACAATCACTTTTCGGCGACGCCGTTTTTTCCGTATGCAGTGCGCCGCTGTTAAGACCCAGCTGGGGGCTACCAGCGTTCCACCACAATACTGCTCTTTAAACCGTGTCAAGATGGCTACCTAAAAACAAACATAAGACAATGTTTAATTTACAAACGCAAACAAAATACTTTTTATTGTTAAACCTCAATAAAGTTTCAGTTACACAAAGCTAGGCACCTTGGTGGCTACCTTGAAGTTTGTATACATAACCCACATGCCAACTGTGAGGAACCCACGTCACTGGTCCCACACAGTAGGAATATACAAGGCAAACACGGGTTTGTAAGTCACGTCATGTGATCTGAGATATGTCACGTGATTCACTCAACTTCCGGGTACCCCCTACATTTTTTTCTAGCCTAAAACAAAGGGAAAGTTAAACAGATGCCCATTAATTCTCCCTGACAATCATACAGCTGCACTCATCAGCTATACAAAATACGATTCTAGAAAAGCGCTATTCAATATATATCAACAGGCTTAAAATGAGGTACCCGGAAGTCAAGGGGCTCATTCTCCCGGCTAATCATACAGCGGTACCCGAAAGTCACGTGGCCCATTCTCCCTGCAAATCATACAGCGGTACCCGGAAGTCACGTGGCCCATTCTCCCTGCTAATCATGCAGCGGTAACAGGAAGTCACGTGGCCCATTCTCCCTGCTTATCATTTACAAGGCCTTTCCACTTCCGGAAAGGGGTTTAACGTCTTACTCAAGGGTTCAAGTGATTTAGGCTTATTATTTTCCACAGAAGTTCACACATAGAACCAATAAGATCTGTTTGTTTGATGTGGGTTTAAAGTTGTACTCACACTGTTTTTTGCTTACAACCGATGGAAAACCAGGTGGAAACCTCATAAAAAAACAACCCCTGCGATATACGATCCCATATGGTGCTGACTCCCTCATATGCCAGAGGTAGAAAGACTGTCAAGAACCATTGAGCAGTGCATTGCAGTAGGAGTAATAGGCCGACACGCTATCCACTAAACGACGACCACGGGCCTAAACGATACCCCAGTGAGTCCTTAAATCAAATCTGACCGACCGATATATCGAGTAAGTTAAATGCCATGAGTAGACATTGAAAATGCTATTTAAAAAAAAACCGCAATCGGTTGATAGTTTTAATTGAGATAAATCCCTTCCGCTTTAACATAGTTTATGCTTAAACATATATCTTGGAAGGTGGAGATTATTGGAAGTTAGCCGCACAAAATAAAAAGACAAAACGTAAAGATTGTCTAGAAAGATAGGATGTAGACAGACTGTTATTTCCATCTTGGGACTAACTCTAACAAGAGTGGAGTATGGGATAGACAGAGATACGGGACAGACGACCTGCCCCAAGCACGATCGCTCTCTCCAGTATCTTTAATAATTCACTAGTATAAGAGAAATCAATGGCTTTTCATCACGCCCTGCCAGGATTAAGTCTCACCAGATATGACGTTACTTAGAGATTTGGACTGTTTTACAGTCTGGTAATTTGGTCACCCTCCAGTAAGTTGTGGCATGGAGGAGGCGTGGGTGAGAGATGCTGTGTGAAGCCAACATACCAAACACAGATAATACATTAACACCGCCACGGAGCATGATAACCTAGTAAAATGTGTCACGGCAAGTCAAGTAAAGTGATTAAATTTCCAAAGAACCAATTACGTATATCTACCCCCATTTGCATGTCAGATTTGATCGATCGTCGAAGTTAG
Organism: Mopalia kennerleyi; assembly: GCA_034783855.1. Classification (NCBI taxonomy): domain Eukaryota; kingdom Metazoa; phylum Mollusca; class Polyplacophora; order Chitonida; family Mopaliidae; genus Mopalia; species Mopalia kennerleyi. Next base: position 5,178 of record JAVFBX010185103.1, on the reverse strand, counting down.
GAAATTACAATTAACACAGTTCTGTCCATGAGACTGTTTGGTAAAGTATGTAATCTTTTGAAACAGAAACCTTACTTATCCCAGATCAAAACGTGTCTTATCCACATGTATAATACGTTGAGGGCCACTTGAAAGAAACTATATCAGTTTGATAAAAAACATTCAACCCGGACTGAGATTGCTTTGTCGTTATATTCTAGATTTTGTCACCTTAGATTAACTAGAATCACGCCCACCGTTTCGCCAAGTAATTCGAGTACACCGACAGTGGGCTTTGGGGTTTTACTAGTGCAACCCCAACGAAGACACACAGCAGTGGTGCCTTCAGCTTCTTTTTGCGCAAATTAACATGCAATTTAAACAAACATATTTTGAAAACGTGGCTAAAGGGGAGAAAAAATAACAAATACGTAAAATAAAAGTGAATAAACTTTGAGTGAAAATATTGGTGTGTTTGATATGGGATCGATCGATTGATTAGTGTTTAACGCTGCGCCCAAGGAGTATTTATACTTTTTTTTATCGGATGTTAGATCCACAGGTAAAAACCCTAATTACAGATTATTGGCAAGCAATATAGTGGGAGGAATACTGGGTGCAACACAGAAAACCAAAAACCTTCGGCTGTTTGTTGGCGGAAATCGAACCCAGAAGCCAGACTGGTGAGAAGCACGCACTCTCCGGAACGTCAACTCTAAACCGCTCTGCCACGTATGTCATCGATATGAAAGCGGTGTGCTCCAACATAGGGGACACTAGCACAACCATAAACTGTGAAGTATTTTGCTTTGCTGGAATTTAAATCACCATCTAGTGCTAAATAAAGACATCACTTTTACGCTCCGAACAATCTACCCTTAAGTAACCACAGGACGCTATGGGTCTGCCAGCTAATGGGTAACTCAAAACGAACCCATTCATAGCACTGACACCAAGCTGTTAAATATAAGTTAGGAAAGTCTGGACAGTAGACGAAAGCAAAATAAACAATAAAGGCTCGCGCTGTAAACTCCATAGAAAAACACAAGCCTGTCATCCGATGGGAAATTAAAGGCAACCTGCCCTCGGTTATTCTGTGAGAATTTCACAGTATCATATATGAACACTGGGCCATTGTTCGCACTAAAATAATATCAATGCACTAAAATAATATCAATGCACATTTTTGTGCACTATTTTTTTTAATTTGCCTTATAAAACAAATAGAAAACCGAAAAGGTCAAATAATCATGTGATCAAACAGACTACCAACGCCATGAGCTCTTTATAGCCATGCATTTATCATCATCACGTATTGGAGAGTCCATCAACTTTTGACTGCATAAAAACATGTCCTGTGGATATTTGGGTAATTTGAGAATCTTTAATTTCTGATTTATATCTCATGTATTTGACATTTATGGATATTGCTGTTTTATCTTTAGACTCTTTTACCGCTATAGACTATTTATGTGGATGAGAGTGCCCAATGGCTAATTAAATCAATCGCACTTCACTTATGAGCCAATTTAGATTCGTCCCTGCAAACATAATTATCAACAGTTTGTGATAGAGATGCGATTTACGTACACGCATTTATATTAATGCCCACAGTCTGAGTTCATTTCCATCTCATGCGCCTCTACAAGTTTCCATGACAACCGTTTCACGTGTTGATTGACTGATTATTGATTGGTGTTTTACGTCGTGTTAAAGGATATTTCACTAACATTACGGCGATGCACTCAAACAGATAATGACACAGGCAAAGCGGGTGTGGGGGGCTAGATCTAGCTGAGTTTCACTACTACAATAAAGAGGTATTTGGGTAGGTCTGAACACTTAATGAGACTACTGGGCAGGGCAGGATATATCGATGTGAGGTAGGCAGAGCAAGATATCTAAGTGTAACGTAGGCAGAGCAAGATATCTCAGTGAGAAGTAGGCAGAGTAAGATATTTCTTTGTGACGTAGGAAGTGCAAGATATTTCTGTGTGACGTAGGATGAGGAAGATATCTCAGTGTAACTTAAGCTGAGAAGGAAATCTCAATGTTTCATAATAGCTCTCTCAATCAGTCGGGTGTTTAAATGTCTGAGAACCCTGGTAAATCATGGGTTATCAAGTACAAGGTAAAGCGCTTTTATAAGATCACCCCTTGCTACGATGACTTACAAAGTGTAAAGTAACAGTTTTGAAAATAGGAATTATTAAACTGTATTTAATAGTGACATGGTGTAATATCTGTTTTTCATAGCAAAACCTGTTTTAGGTTTTAATATATAGGGACAATTCAATTCAGCAATCGAACAACTAGGCTCTATAATTCAGCAATCGAACAACTAAGCTCTTAGACTTCTCGTGTTCTTTGCATTGATATCGCACTGTTGTCTGAATTAAGCTACATGTTCTGGTCACCGCTCAACGTTATATTGAATTGGTATGGTAGGGTTATTTAGATATTTCTAGACACATCCTCGTTTTAGGTAAATTAAATTCTATCTACCGTATTTATCCTCTATGTGGCTGTGAATTAACTGTATATAGTTAACGATCAATACAAATAGCTGTAAGCAAGTGTTTTTTCTCTTGTACTTAGAATATCGACCATACATAAAGTTTATTCTGTTCTTAGTTTTATTCTGATTGACGTACTTCTCAACCCGCCTGTAATGGTTATTGTTAGGGTTTGTTAGAAAAGTCTGGATTACAAACCTGCCAGGGCCAGCTGCCCTCCCTAGCTTCTCGACCCCCTACCACTCGATAGGAAGGTCGCGACTCGGCGGACCGCAGACCACAAATGTCCTGGATAGCCTCTGTCACTACCGGTTCATCTAATGGCTCTTCGTCAGGAGAAATGCCTACAAAATACAAGCCGTCCCAATTTAGACGCTATCAGATAGGCAGGTGGAAATTGCTATTTATGGGTGGCTAGACGGTAAAACTACAGTCTCTTCAACCTGAATAGCTCCAGGCAACATCATTTTAACCAGTCAACAAATTGCTACTTGACTGTCTGAGACGGTGACCATTGGAGGCCAATAGAGTGTTATTTAATGCTTTATTCCATCTAGCCTCGGGCAGTTAGGTTTTAAAATGCCATTTCAATAAATCTGTTATAGACAGTGATTTGAGAAACCCAGACAGGCCACTTACTCGATTCGGGTGATTCCGTTGTTCTGCGGGCTTGGCGAGGCTCCGGTGTAGGTCGCCTTTCTTTTTGGGCTGTAGACCTTTTCTTGCATGGCGTACTGTGCACGTGACAACCTTTCTCTTCCTGTATGTACATACTACCACAGACACGTGAGAGTTCGCATTTTCTTGTGCGTCTGCGCTTACAGGACCTAGTGCAGGGACCCCACTGTGACCATTCCCCATATAACATATCGTCTAATAGTCTATTGATAAGTTTACTAGTTCGTTTCTTTGGGCCTATTTGTTTAAGCTGAACTTTGTCACATTTCCTCCGTCGTTTACGTCTGCAGCGTCGGCGCTCTTTGAGCACAACATTTTTACCGCAAAGAGGTCCTTTGACACAGATTCTTTTTCTAGACATTTCGCAACGCTTGGAACATTTCGACCATGCTGACCATGGTCCATACTCGTCACATAATACATCTCGATCCACTTTCTCCACAACTTTAGATGGACGTTTTTTCAATATATCGGTGTGTGTTGAATTGTTATCTACTTCGAAGCTCTGAAAATAAAAAGCAGACATAACGATTAGATTAGGGCAGACTTAACAAGCTATTTCTGGATATTTTATTGGTCTAGCCACAGTTAAAGCAGCGTGCTGTGTTATGATCACTATTGGCAAGGTCAGTAATCCTTCAGACAAGGTCAAATACCAACTGGCAGATCTTATAGACTGAATGTGCCTTATGGTGTACCTAGAAGTCTGGAGAACAGGGGCTCACGCGGTAACAATTGAGGGCGGTTTATATACAGAGCTGATGTCAAAATATGATGAAGTGACCGCCCAAAGTACAAGGAGTTCACTAGGTGCAGACATAAAGTAATGCGACCCTCCCGTGAGAGATGTTGGGTGCGAACTGTCAGCTTCTTCCCTCAGGGGCATTCTCACTTAATCTCAATTTAAGTTACTCATGCCAGCAGAATTCCACTCCCAAGCAATGATTTACCTCAATATTCGGTTACACGAACGACCCAGTAATATTGGTTGACCTCTAATTTGTTATTGACACGTCTAAATCGCTCATTTATTACCATTTACTCGCCCCCATTCTACTATTCTCTCCCCAAGTATGATAATCTCGGTCACGAAGGGTCCTCACTAGCTGGCCAATCAACTTTAAGATGATCTAAAATGTATCAGCTCTATCCTGCTTACTGTATACTGTGGCTGATACGTTGTTGACATCAATATGGTTTAGTCACAAACCCATTTTACAAAACATCTCCAGCTTTATAAACTCGGTCAATAATCAAGGAGTTACGACCGAAGAACATCTGGAAGAGTAATTATCTATAAATCTGGACGAAGTGTTTAATTTGGGAAGCGCTGTAATATAATACGTGTTTACTGCGATACGATCGAGGACACTTGGTCGGTCTTACAGACATAGAACGTTTAACTCTTAATTCTTATTTATTTGTAGTTTACAAGCGTTAAGCAAATCATTACAAAGAGAGAAACCATATAAAATGGGAACAAGCGTCCAAGATAGATTGACGTGCAGATAACAAGTACTACAACAGTGCAGCCACACTTAATTAAACACACCAATAAAAAATGTACTTTTTTCCACCATTGAAAACTTAGACACATGTTAAGTTTGTTTATTTGATTGGGGTTAAACGCCCTACTCAAGAGTATTTCACTTATATGACGACGGATTGTCCACTTAACAGATTCTTGCTCAAATACGATGGGACTTAGCAAAACATAAATCCCCCTAGAGTGTGGCTGGAGCCACATCGTGTGACTCACTCATAACTGATGGTCGACAGACGGACTCTCACCCATGGATGGTTTGTTTGTATGATTGGGGTTAAACGTCGTACTCAAGGGTATTTCACTTATATGTTTGCTCTATTATGGTGGAAAACCGGGAGAAAACCTAGTAAAAACCACCTCGCGATTGCCAGAGCCACATCTTGTGACTCGCTCATATACCTGAGGGTCGGCAGACGGACTCGATCCAGTGAACGATACATCGAAGTGGGCGTTAGAAAG
>JAVFBX010185092.1:0-14033 GCA_034783855.1 Mopalia kennerleyi | reverse complement strand
CGAGTCCGTCTGTCGACCCTCAGGTATATGAGTGAGTCACAAGATGTGGCTCCGGCAATCGCGGGGTTGGTTTTTACTAGGTTTCCTCCCGGTTTTTCACCATAATAGGGCAAGGAACAGTGTAAAGTGAACAATCCGTCGTCATATAAGAGAAATACCCTTGAGTACGACGTTAAACCCCAATCAAACAAACAAACAAACAATCTTTTGATAGATACAATCTTGTGGATTGGAATCCCAATTTGGTAAATGCTTGGAAAAATGTGTATTATAATGAATAACCCATCGTTTGAGCAAAACGTAAATTTGTTATGAAATGTATTATTTTATGTATTTGAATCTCAATATAATAATAATAACGAGCTCTTTTATTCTTCGTGTATGCGTTTCTTTATCAAAGTTGTACTAAGACTTGTGGTTAAATAAGCCTGTTCGGCTCATGCCTGCTTTCGGGTAAAATCGTATCTGCGTTTCGTTTTTACGATTTTCAGTGTGACAGAATTCGTGCCCCTTCCATTCAATATTTTGGCCCGCGGCAGTGGCGTAGTGGTTAGCGCTTGCTAATCCTACTTCGATGTACCGTTCACGGGGTCGAGTCCGTCTGTCGACCATCAGGTATATGAGGGAGTCACACGTATGGCTCCGGCAATCACGCAGGTGGTTTTACGAGGTTTCCATCCAGTGTTCCACCGTAATTAGGCAAGGAAGAACGTATAGTGGACGACCCTTCGTCAAAAAAGTCAAATACCCGAAGTAGGACGTTTAACCCCAATCAAACAAACAGACAAATCCATTCATTATTCTGACAAAATACTATAGTATCTTTCATTTCGCCAGTAACATAAAATAAACTGGGAAGCATGTGTGACATACTTAACGGAATGTAACCGATTTCTTTGAGGTTTTCTTGATTTATTTGATTTCATTTTTATTTGTTTTTGATTAATTTGCTTTTGCCCTCCTACAATTGTCTTCACCTTAGTGACAACAATGCCGGCATTATGGTTGTTGTAAACAATAAGTCTACAATGTCGTTCAAAACTTATAATACCTCAACAATACGATACGTATTTTTGAAGATCAAAATTTGTATGCGCTGACGAAACTCGAGGGTCCACAGCCACGGGCTACATTTGGATGTATATGCGGCAAACTCAAAGACTCAGTGTATACCACAGCAGTACCACCCATGAAAGCATGTGTGAGATGAACAGAAGCCGGCATCTCTGAAACTGTAAAAGCACACGATCGCCCATTTAGGTTTGTTTGTTTGATCGGGGTTTTTACATCGTTCTTAATGTTATCTCACACAAATACGTTCTGTCAGCCTAGCGGGAACGGAAACTTCCCTCGACGTCACTGCATAGCAACGAATAATGGCATGACAACGATATACAAAGACATAACAATTAAACAGATCAGCTTCGTGTCGCCCTTCAACTATGTTTTCTTGATTGATTGGGGTTTTTAACACAGTGCTTACTGCTATTTCTCTCACAAATGCGACGGCATGCCAGCCCCAATGGTTGAAGGGAATCATCCTCGATGGCAACATACAAATAACAACAGGACCGGACAATCACAAGACACCGGACACATGGACATCACAAACCGGTCGGCTTCGTGTTGCTCATTAGCTCGGAGGGCAACAGGGAGCTCCCTCAAACCAACCGCCGCCCACATTAGCGAGAGAATGTGCTCTCATGAAAGATGGCAAACCCGATATAATCACGGACGAGACCCCACAATTCTGAGAACTACCATTTACATTACAAAGCACATATCAATATTTGACAGATATTGCCGCTTTTTCAATAAAGACAAACACTGTAGCAGATTGGTTTTATCTCTTCTGTCTGATATAACCTCCTCACACCGTGCTAGGTTACCTGGACAATCACTCAAAGGAACCATTTCAGCTGATATGCGTGCCTATGGCCGATTCAACTATCAAAATCGACAATGAGTTAACTGATTAATTTCCAGCATAAGTGTTGCTCGATTGGCTATAGATGTCTGAATGTATGATTAAATAGCCTACAACATATCGCTTGGGCGAAAATAGAAAATATTTCCCGACAGAAAGAATAACGAAACTCTGCAAGATCTGAAATTACGTTCCGAAGACTGTTGTTTATCTGCAGACTGGATCAGTAAATGCAAAGCGAGCAGTTATCTTATGTAAAAAAAGGTATTCAAATATCTATTCTGTATAAATGTTTAATACCTTGACATACAAAGGTATCACTTGTAGCTTGGTCTTATACCCAAGCTTTTGACGTTGGCCATACAAAAGTCACAAAATGTTCCATTAAAAAAAATACAGAAACCAAGCAAAGGACACAGTTCAATGTTACTATAAAAGAAGAACAAAACCGAATCAAGTGCAGGCGTCCAGTAAATACGTTTCGCAATAGTCATGCACAGCCTGGTGATTTATCACATCGTGGTAATTTATTTCACTATGGTTATTAATTGTTTATTAAATTCAGATTTATTGATTTCATGACACTGTGGTTAATACCAAGTTCTTGGTGGGATTTAATCAAACGATTTTTGCCTCTTCAAGCGTTAGTTATATATAGAAATGGCCAGCCTGTTGAAACAAACTGAACTGCACGATTAGAGAGCGATTTGTCCAATAAGGGAAGTGTCTTGCTGGTTTCACGTTAGTTCTAACGGTCGTCATATTCAGTAAATTATGATTTTTGGGGAAAAAAGTAAAATTTCCAATAAGAAAGATTCTAGACTAGTCTAGCGAAAGATTGAATGTAGACATGGAACACAGATGAACCATTCATTTGATTTCTGTTGGATTGTGTAACATATGTCACCGACGCGAATTGGCTCGGGGTGCAACAAGGAACATTCTACGTCACAAGAACATTTGTCGTAATGGATTGCAGTAATCGTATGCCGATCCCGACTAGGATGCTTGTGAGTCCGGCTTATGAGATCATGTGCAACCTTTCAACGATGGAGTACTTTTGGGTTTAGTTTTCTTTATTAGATCCCTCTGAGCAGTTCATACACTACCGATAATTCATTTTCAACGACACGCTGCTCATTGCTATAGTTGCTAACAGGCATCTTGTATTTTCTATTTTTATATATGGACATTATGCTTGGAATTTATATTTCGATTCCGGTTGACTTTGAGCTCAAGGTGTTCCCCAGCGTTATTGTAATATATTCTCTGATGTTCGATTTTGGCAAAAAAACAATTTAAGGAATTTCGCGAAGGACCTGTCATTTTGTTACTATATACCGTCTCAGTATTTGATGTACAGAAATATATCACCGGTTGTTGATCGGCTCAATATCTCCCTGATCTAGGACCAAGTATTAACAGAACGGTAATTTAGAAACAGACTTCAAGAGATTGTAACGCATGTGCACCACCGTTATGAATATTCGACAATAAGGCACTCAATCATAATGGACTATTTCGATAACAACAGCCAAAGTGCACCGATTGCGTTTGACGACACGATGGTGGAATCGGAGCTAGAGGAATTGGAGTACGAGAGAGACGGAGATCATGCCGTAGCTTTGACGTTGGCAGAGGCGGTCATCATGGGACTTATACTAATAGGTAATTCGACAGTTATATACTTGACAGTGACGACCAAGAAACTGCGAACCCCAACAAATCTCTACATTACATCTCTTTGTGTTGCAGGTAAGTGAATAATGATGCCAGTATCGGCACATGTTGTCCATCGAATTTATTAAAACAAAATTTAAAAATAATTTCAGTTTTTCTATAAACAAAAAAGTAAGTTGGAGAATTACCTGAAATCCGTTAGGCCTTTTTCATGGTTATGTCGACTTATTTTGGTATGTCAGATCTATTGGGAACAAGTTTTGTATACATATATACAAGGCTTAGTGTTTGGCCTGTCCTGGGATCGAATCACGGTGGAGGCAAGCACATTTTCTCTCTTCATTTATTCATAATATATACAAGGTTTTATGGAATTACAAGTACTGGTTTATTGAATCATTTTTGTGTCTTTTATAAAGTTAATTTAACAGTTTTAGTTTATAAAGAGTGCAACGTTTTAATGCATACCTAGGCACTGTTCTCAAACATATATGATCAACAGGTGTAACACATTTATATATTTCTAAAAGCAATCACACTGGCATAGGGATGTTGATTAATACAAATCGATGAATCAGCTGATGTTATATGTATACAATGTCCTAGCGTGATACAACATGTAGATCAATTAGCTTACGGATGGGGAGGGGGGTACCAGATTGTGATTGTGAAGACAGGGTGTGAAGATGTTACAAAATGAGTACATTGAGGTCTCTAAACCTGCTTTTGACCCTCTCCCCCTCCCCATACTCCTTTGGTAAATTAAAATTTAACACCTGTTGGTCATACATACTTAAGAACGATGTCTAAATAGTCATTGGAACTTTAAAACCTATTATTCACCAGAAATTCCCATTCCGTAAAGCTTTCTGTTATGTTTAGTGCTTTAACTTTTACATTAAACCAATAAGTTTTATGTTTTTAAGATACATCCGAAAGAACAAAGTACACTATTTATGCTTCACAAAGCCTATTATTTAAAATTTATCAGCCCGAATATAGCCTTTATAATGGTTCAATTGTCGTCTCTAAGTATCCACACTGCGAAACAAAATTCCATCAGTTTGCTAGCAGTGTCACCTATAACTAAAACTTACAATATAATAAACACATTCAGGTGACTTACATCAACTCTGTTCAAGAATAGTTTGAAATCTCACAAGGGGCGATGTCAAGAAGATAGCTCGTTTAGTCCTTCTGAATCATATTAAAAGCTCTTTAATTTGAAGAAAAGTTGTACAAGATTGAATATGTTATGGCGATTTTGGGTTAAGAGACTCCCAGACCTGCTTATACCCTAGAAGAAATGTATGTGTTGAAACATTCCTCTTTAGGAGTTTTTTCTTAACATTATCTGTATTTTGTGACAAATGACAATGTTATTTTCTGTGTGTATTTTGATGGCATATTGGTGTATTTAACATAAATTATGTGTACAAAATACGCCAGAATACACAATAGACAGGTCTGGGTCGCTCTCCTTGTCCACGGTCAACAAATCATTGTCGCAGTATACGTGCAATACATTATTGACTTTAAATGATCAAAATCACTGACTTTCCGTTTCTTTATTTTTAGATATATCAGTCGCAGTTTTGCCGGTTCCTTTACATGTTATCACAACCCTTTCTAACTGGGAAGTTACGTCTGGTGTTTGCAAATGTCTGGAATATTTCAATTTCTTTGCCACCATGTCCAACGCCTACTGCGTCGTTGCCATAGCATTGGATCGTCATCGCGCCGTTGTCCATCCATTCAAACTTAAAGTTTCCTCTGCCGGTTGTTTTCGGCGCATTGCTGCCGTCTGGGCAATGGGATCGCTTTACGCCATTCGTGCGCCAACAACTTTTGACGTCACAATCATACGTCACATGGAGCAAGGTCAAATTAGGAATTACCACGTGTGCGTCACGACAGCGGAACAGTCAATCAGGCGGGGCCTGATAATACTGGATTCGATCTTTCTCTGCCTGCTGCCTTTCGTCATAATTCTCAGCTTGTACATCCATATTTTGTACAAACTGTTCAAAAAACAGCAAAAAGTAGCGTTGGCGCTCGGTGTCCAGATCCATGCTCAACTCACAAAACGCAATAAGCACATTTTGAAAATGGTGATCGCGGTAATGTCCTTATCCGTCTTTTGCGAGGTTCCAGTTTACATTTGGGAAATGTACGTGTTCTTTGGCGGCGGGTCGTTCCCTGGCTCTCTGCTGATGTACGACATTCTTAAGTTGGTGTCATATTCAAATAGTTGGCTCAATGTTTTGGTTTACGTTGGTTTCAACCAAAGCCTGCGGCAAGCTTTTCGTGAAAGGAAATGTTGTGCAAGACGAGTACATCCGGTTCCAGGTCACGTGCGTTCTACCATAACGCGCATCCCAGAAGAGACAACAGCAGCTCCGAGTGCTAACGATCAACTGGAAATATTTTCGATATAGACATAACCATGTAAAAATGTGAAAGGGAGAGAATTTTGTTTGGCTAAATTAAAATGACATTTAAAGACAGTAACACCGACGCAGCTATATGGGGATATCTTCAACAGTTTTCCTTTTACTATAGAAAACAATTGCAAAATTACACGAAAAGTATTGTATTGTCATTTTTCAAGATACATGTATAATAATAATGAATTGCATTTGGGTAATGCATATTTGATATTGTGTTTAAGTATTATACGTGGGTTATCTTAAATAAAGTAAAACATTTCGTCACATAAAATTGATTTTTAAGAGCTTCCGTCCCTAATATTATAACGGGGTCTTTCTCAAGGTACACAATGTACAACGCATAAGGAAACACGTTAAATTAAATGTTTAGATAGAGTAGCTCAGACGTTAATTGGTGTTTTAATTGATTAAACTCATATGATGCTGGTTCGCCTTCCTGTCCACTTAAGTGCGTGATTTATTATGTTGTATTAAAATAAAATGACGGCATAGAAATAATATAAAAGACTTGAACAAAATTTTATGTGAGTCATAGCCTACTGTTCATCAAGATTTTATCACATTTATATACAAATTAATAACAGGTAACATTCTGTTATCATCAAGTACCATCAAGCTTTTCGACGCACATTGCAACTTTAGCATAAACCCACGCCATATCTTATCTTTATCAGTAAGTCACGAGGCGCGGTTCTGCTTTTAGCCATAGTAACGAGAAATGCAGCTGCTTAAAAATGTGAAAATGTGTAATGTGGGTAACTTAAAATGGAGCAATTTTTTTATTCAAGGATTAATAAATTTGTAAGTTTCTTTTAAAAAGGGAATTACATTGATCTACAGCTAAGTGACACCATAGCATGGCCCCGGTGCATTTATGCAGCTGTAATTTGCCTGACTGCGACTGCACAATTTACGTTAATTTATATCACTACATTCAAAATGGTCCTGGTTTAGGACGAAGCGATCTATACGCTTATGGAGATAAGACGGCCACGGTTTGAATCAAATGACGCACACCATCAGGTTCGTCACAGGTAGCCGTACGAACGAGTTCTGGACCACACCATGTACGCTTCACATGTGCAGACTTGTGAAAATACGTAATTCATGTAAAAATGAAAATGAGTAAAACGTTGTTTTGAGAACAAGTAAATCTATTTGTAGCTTTAAAAAAACTGCATTAATATGCAGTTGTATAACCTCATTACCTAGTCCCGCTGTATGTTTATAATTTTATATCTATCTAATAGTCTTATTCAGGGATACATTAGGAGTCCCCATAACTGTGTTATTTCAAGGAATTTTCACTTACCAGCTATTATGGGGTCAAGTAGTATTGATATATTGAACTTTCTGATATACTTAATTTGCCAAAACGAGACTTGAAATCGCCCATTAGCCTGGTCAAAAGTACGAAAATACGGTTCAGGTATCTGTTGCCAATTCGCCATTTTTTCTCTCCTCCACACTAACTGTAGACTTGAAACTTAAGCAGAATGAGCCAGTAACTTCCATTTTTTAGGCATGCATACATTAAAAAGGATACAGACTTTCTTAAGAGGTATTAAACCTGTATGAAGTCGGTAAGCCTATTTAATTGAACATTTGAGTGCTACTTCGAGTTCGGAAGTACGGCAATTACACAAATCGGGATATTTATGCTCTGCAGCTATATCCTATACTATGTGTGAAGGTTGGACGGCGTCGGGTTGAGTTAAATAAGCAGGTAAATAGACGTTGGTAGAAGGCGAAAAAAAAGCTAATGATATAGGAAAATGTAATAGTATGAAAAACAGATTGTGAATAAAATTTAAACCAGCTGTTGGATTCATTGCAATATGCAATATTTTTTGTTTTATCTTTAACAGCCAGCTCGTATTAAATTTACACGTACATACACACCAGGACACACTTTCACAAAGCCTCCCTATGCTAAGGTAGCCTTAACACTTAAGGTGATACTTAATTAAATTTAAGTAAATCCCCCCCCCCCCCCTCCCCCCGGACTTAATGCTCAGAGGGCTGTGTGAAAGAGGTTCGTCTACTTGGTTTAGGCCTAAGAGAAAACCTACGGTCACCTTAGCTTAAGAAGGCTTTGTGTAGCCCAGTGTAGTATATTTTTCAGCAATGATTACAGGTACTAGTTTAACCAGAAAAGAGCGCTGTAATTTTACATAATATCTGCTTACAATTAAAGTGCTTAGAATTAACGGTAACGTGTCGGGATGGTTTTATGTTGCTCTAAGGGTTAAAGCACAACAAAAAACCGATCTATTATTGTGGTAGTTATATCACACCACGTTTCTCTTCCCGTTATTACGGGGTTTCTTATCAGTGACTTTTACCAGTCACGTCACGGGTTATTTCCCTTTACTTATTGGCCCGGTACGCTTTCAAACTACTGAATACAGCTAAAACACCAATCAAACAGATACACGATCTAATCTCTTTTCACGCGTCAACAAACACAGACGAGAAAGCTAAGTGGAGTTAATAATCAACTATAATTAATTATAACTTAATATAATCCTATCCGCTTGGCTATGTCACGCCGACTGTCTGGTGAACAACATTATTGCATGAAAACAGCTGAACCGTGATACAGTCGGATATACAGGACAAGGTAAGAAAAGGTAACACTGTATTAATGTGGAAATATTGACTGAATGTTATTTTTGGAATAATTTTATCAGTCAGCTGAAACTGTCTGCTGATCTTTGGCCGGAAATGAATTTAGTTGAGAGGAAAAATGTATTGCTTTGTGTTTTACGCTGTGCTTAACTGTAAACACTTACATGGCGGCGGTGTTTTCGTGTCAACGTCGATTATGTCATCCGGTCGAAACTGTGCTTTACTTATATATGTGCATGTCACATTTTTTATTTAGTTGTAGATGAATAATGAAATAGAGTTATATTTAAATGTGATTTGGCCAATAACAACGCTGGGTTGTTATGATATTTTCTATGAATCCGCGAAGTCATTTGACGGCTAACACTGCACGTTTCCGTCCATTCACCTGGCCACGGTCCATTATTACTTTTATATAAGCAGTTACGTCAACCTTTCGTCTTATAACTCCCTCACAATTTGAGGCCAAAGACCAAAATATAAACATAGCCGAATAAGTCGACATGCATCTAAGTTGACATAGTTACGCTAATATAACACATTGACCATATACCAAAACTCAAATGCTCTACCCGGCCCCAATACCAAATAAGTAAGCTAAATAACGTCTGAGATATCTGTAGGTCTGCGGAGTGATGTTCCGACATAACGAAAAAGCATTAGTATCTTATTATATGGGAAGAACACAAATTAAAAACGAAAGGAATGTTGAGTTACTTCCCTTAGGTCACCAAGCTTCGCGATGTAAGAATGTGGTAGTTAAATAGTACCTTACTAAGCGATTTCAAAATTTCAATGAATTGTATATGTTCAAGTCCCAAGTATTCGCTATTTTATGTCGATTTCTGCAGGGATATTTATTTTTATTTGAGCTTATTGTGCATGAATATAGGTTTTCGTGATCGTTGGTTCCATGGGTGTGCTTTCGGCGATCTCGATTCATAGTATGTTGAATATCTCTTATTCAATTATTTATTTATTTTCTTTTTCATTTTTGTTTGTCCTCAAGATATTATTTGTCTAACAATGATCACACTTAAGGAATACAGGTACGGCCTGAGGTATTTTGTCTATTGACTAGCAAGCCCCGATGAATGGATTTGACACCTTATTTATCATCTTTGCGAGTGATACTAGATTTCTGCTCCCTTAAACTAAAAACAATCATTGAATTTTACACCTGATCACGTTGTGTTTAAATAAACTGTAAATACATGTATGTATAGATGTCCGAAAATTTTAAAAATTTTAAGGGTGTGGTTGTCTTTAATACTCGAATAGAATTTCACATTCATTTGTAAAGTTTTGAGCAAATAAAAACCGTTAAACCCATACACAGGCTAAAGCATTTTCTACAATCTAACGGGGGGCTGGTGGGAGCTTACTGTTCCACTGGTGTTTGTCTTGTTAAACGAGAGTAGCTTTCTTGAAGGAAAACTGCCCTCTGAAGCCCAGAGGCACTCACACCGTTGTATTTGAATCATTGACGTATAATGCTGCGTCATTTCCCTCACGTGCCACCGAAGTAGGGGAAGGAAACTAGCCTGGACCACCGGAAACATTCAATTAAAGGCTGGAAAATCAAAAGACGCAATACAATGACGTCACAAACAGATCGGGTCCCTGCTGTGTTGCCCCTCGGCTCCGTGTTCACCAGGCAACAAGAAACTTGATCCGAGCCACCCGACTATTAACAATGAATTTGGTTATTGACGAGCGCTATAAACATCTCAATGCTTATTTTACTTCAAATCAGTAAATAGGCAGAGCACTCAGAAGTGTTATTTAGCCAGTGCGTAGCATACTTGACCTAACACATGGAAATGTGGACTTAAATCATTTGTTCTTCAGCATTTGATGCCTACAAAAAAAACATTAATTCTTACCGTACTCAACTAAATCAATCAAAAAATTCAGCAGGAGGTGTTCTAATATATTGAGATATAAAGAATTAAGATAGATTTATCAATAATTTGTAAAATTCGGGTACAATTTAAAGTATGCCTAAAATACCAATTACCATTGGTTCGTTCTGCATGAATATGTTGCAGTGCCACACTAACTCGTATAAAAGTTTTTGAGAAGGTCAATGCCGGGAAAAGGTAGTAGATTCATAATTCTTTTTTAAAAAAAGGGAGGCAATCCTGAATAAATGTATTTGACGGAGTAGTTTCCCCTGAAACGTCTCAAAAGCTGCCATTTTGCACCTCAAAACTCAACAATGTGACAGTCATTTGTGAGTGCTTACCGTTTCTATTCATGTGATAAATCCGCTTAACTCATGATGATTTTCGTTTTTGTGGCACCATCACTAAGCTCGACCGTGATAGATGTATGAATATGCACGAAGATCATACATTTTGTTCGCCGGAAACCTATTTTCCTCTGAATGCACTATATCAATACACATAAACAAACAAATACGGCGTTCTCGATTAAATTCCATATGGCTTTCAAATACGAAAATTAGATTTCAAATTATATTATTTTGAAGGCGTGGGGACTATACAGCGCTTACTACGTTTATTACATGCTATTGAAAAATCCAACCAAAACGTTACGATCCTATGACCTGGGACTTATATTAGTCCCAGCTATGATGTACATATAGGAGGTGATGTGCCCCAATACATTTGATGACTTCCATATAATGTGGTGATTGGTCGAACTATTGGTCAGCCCTAGATATTTTACATTAATCTCAATTTGCATGCAGCATAGTTATAATGAGTCAATAAAAGAGTGACAATGATATCACAATACTTCATTTTCTACCTTCAGAAAGACCGATGGCTCAGTTATGCTGACGGCTTTGTGGTTTACAAGAAGCAATCTCTTACTTATATTCATAGACCTGACCTTCAGGTAGCTGACCTTGGGTTTATATGGTGTGAAGTTTAATCGGTTAATAATCTGTTTCTACTTGGCACAGTTCAAAGACCAGCTTGCTCTTTAGTTTCACTGTGGAACCACTTTAGGCATTCAATAAAGCTTGTTTGTGGATTTAATGTTGACTGTCCCTTGAGTTTGTTTGATTAGCGTTTAACGTCGTACTCAAGGGTATTTCACTTATATGACGACGGAGACAAAAATTAAACGTACAAACAGATCAGCTTCCTGTTTCCTTTTAGATCTGTGAACAACAGGGCAACAGAAAGCTCCTCCTCTTTTCTCGCCTATTATGATCGACCGAGGGAGTATTCTGCAGGACTGGCCAACCCGCTCCCCCATGGGGCGATTGCATGCTGTAATGTGCTATTCAGTTGCAAACAGTTTTTTCATGGAATTGCTGACAAAAATGACGTAGGGATGACAAAAACAAAACAATTTCAAGGGATATTGGGAGCGGCCTTATCTTACTATGTTTCTATAACAAACTTTATTAGGATGATGTCTCTACTGCTCATATTGACTTAATTTCAGCTGACAACATTAACAGTCCAAACTGAAAAAAATAACTTTATTGTTGTGCATATCTCCTAAAAAAAAAACTGAAAAAAATAGGAAAGTCCTTATTTTCTTCAGCTTTGTCCGGTATCTCTGGCGTGTGTAGCTGATGCAAAGAAAGGTAACCCAACAGACTCATCATGTCTTATACTTTCTTTGAACAGTGTCTTTTCAATGCTGAGTGTTTTATAGCTTCTGTTTGTGGGGAAAAATTGCTGTGATATCTGAATAGTACTCCTATGCAAATCAGTATTCCTGGGTCACATTTACTTTTCTTCAAATTGCATAATAGTGGGGATTTTTAGTCCTTATTTAGAGCAGTTCTTGCCTCTAATATTACTATGTATCTGTTCTAGCTCCAAAATGAAAATTTAAGTCTTAAAGTTCAAGATGAGAAGACAAACCAAGATGAAATAGTCAGAAAGTGAGTTATTTTCAGCTCGTTTCTTTTTATATATATATATATTTTTTTTAGGGTACCCCTAAATCACGGAAAATGGGCTTTCCTGTATAGAATCTGACATTAGAATAGGAAAGTAATTATTCACAAAAAATATAAGACTATGCGCATTACCAATGATGTTCATTCAGATCTAGAATTTAAAACAAAAAATGTTACAGGGCATTCGTTGTAGAATTTTAAAGCCACTGTTACATGACATGACATTTATGCAGACATATAAGTGTAGTTGAAAGCTATTTTAAGGCATTCTGCAACCATAAATATATCCCAGAGTTTACTATACCAAATAGAATAGAAAAAAAAAATTGAATGGACAAAAAAAGAAGTAACCTTAAAATTATATGTTCATTCATTTCTACTTTGAGTCATTATATATAGATACAAGGTAGGTTAATAACGGTGCTAGTCATGCTCATATCCATTTCAATATATTATAGCATTAAAATAGAAAATATCCCAATTGTGACAAATACACAAAAGAAAGAAAGACTAGTGATTAGGCCATATTTCTATATTCATAAAAAATTTTATGCATGGTTTGTAGCATAAATGATGTTTTCGACCTCGTGCATGTTAGTTTGTGACCCATAGCATTGTCTCTACAAGTGTCCCATTTGATTAGGATGGTTGTTGTGCCTTTGTAGTAGGAAGGCTCTTCAAGTTTTAATGGAGTCTGTTTGACTTAAAACAGAACGAAATTGAGCTCTGCCATTTGAGGGGGGATATTATGTTATGGGGTTGATCGTCTGTCTGTCCATCCATCCGCTCTAACTTTCGTTTCTGTTTGTTAGTTTGAAAACTTCTTGTTGAATTTGAATCCAACTTTATATGATTGTTCCATGTGACAAGACGTCGCTTGGTATTAGTTTTGGTGTATGTCGGACTAGAGGTGTCGCCACTTTGTAGCAAACTCTAAATTTTGTTTCTGTTTGTTTACTTACAAACTTCTGGGAAGATTTGAATCAAACTTTATTTGATTGTTCCATATGACTAGATGTCGCTTAGGATTAGTTTTGGCATATGTCGGACTACAGGTGACACCACCTGGCGGCTAAGTCTAAATTTCGTTTCTGTATGTTAATTTGAAAACTTCGTGTGGAATTTGAATCAAACTTAGTATGAGTGTTTCTTTTGACAAGACAGAGTTACGATATTCCATGTGTCAAGATGTCATGTAGGATTTTGTTTTGTCTAACTTGTTAACTTGAAATCTCTTGTCAACTTTTTGATTCCGGACATTAACTTGAAACCTTCTTTTGGAATTCAAATCAAACTTCGTATGAGTGTTCCATTGATAAGACAGCATTCAGATATTCCACGTGACAAGATGTCGTGTAGGATTTTGTTGGGTGTATTCTTGTCTTGACATGCTGTCACTTGGTGGATTCTTTTCAAACCTGATTTTAATATTCCATGTGGCAAGATTTCTTCAGGC
>JAVFBX010185091.1:13447-25064 GCA_034783855.1 Mopalia kennerleyi | reverse complement strand
TGACCGTCAATGCATTGTATCTCGAAATGTTCGTTTGCGACTTCCGACTCATTTTGCTATGCCGGGTCACATATATAGTTGTAAATAATGATCACAATTTTTAAATTACTTTACTGAGTAACACAGTACTTTACGGTGCAGTTAAACGATTGAACACAGATGTGATCAGACGAGATCGGTATTTAGAGAAAATTCAATATTCTCGAGCAAGTCATATAGGCAGAAACGATATCCAGGAAATGGCCGGGCTATCAGATGCGCTTGTGTTATATTAATTTCACAAGACAGCCGGATGTTGCCTAATGTAGTGTAGCTATTTTGGCAGATCAACGGGCAATATTTCATAACAACCGACCATTA
This sequence comes from Mopalia kennerleyi, assembly GCA_034783855.1. NCBI lineage: Eukaryota > Metazoa > Mollusca > Polyplacophora > Chitonida > Mopaliidae > Mopalia > Mopalia kennerleyi. Next base: position 24,704 of record JAVFBX010185091.1, on the reverse strand, counting down.
TTCTTACAAAGTAGGTTGATCGATAACGTGGTTTATATTTTCAGCAGAAGCAACCCCATACAGCCTCACTAATAGTTAGTTGGACCCTTCGATCATAGAGGACACTATAGTCAATTAGCGTCTAATGGTGGGTGAAATGATTGTTTTTCCCACAGAAAGAATCGAATCAAACAGGAGAAAGAACCAAGAAAGCCCTAGATGCTATATTTGTCATACACAATACTTAGTATCATATCTTTCGGTAAAATTGTAAGAATATGTGTTTTCTTTGCTTCAAAGACTGGAGTCCTCTCGGATTCTTGTGATTCGAACAGTGCGGTCATCAAGTGCAATACTGACGTCAATCATTGTTACCAAACGGTGCAACATGTTGTATTTTATTTTCTGTCATCTTTCTTTCTTTAAGCAATTATCCATGTTGCATTAATCATCGCTGTATTTATATGAATTTTTGTCTGGAATAAAATCATTATTATCATTATCATGATTGTATAACATAGATGCTGAAATTCCATCTAAGTGAAAAACACTACTGTGATATGAAGGTTTTTTCGCGGTTCAAATCATGGCCGTTCGCCCAATGTCACGGCCAAGGTCTGCACTATTTGAACACTGGCGTTATACGTGCGTCCAGAGCCATGAGTCCAATGCTCAAATATCAGTCACATTGCCGCAAGGAGGTTGATTACTCAGTCACGAGTGTATCATGTACGTATATATTTACATCATGTTTCCGTGATTGTAAAACATGGCTATGAGTGTTTTAAATTATTCAAGGTTGGGAGCTGTTGTGGTCTGAATATTCGGTTCGAAAACATGCGGTATTCAATATATGGTTATTCATTTATAGACGTCTTATGTACTGAGGCATAGTGATACGTCGGGGTGTTTCCAAAGACAGTATACTTATACTAGTACACGAGGTATGGTTATTCAAATTCATTTTAATTTATGCATCTAAATTTAGGTGTTATGATTTATTAATGTCTGTCTAAACGAGGTATGGTGACATGTCAAAATACTTCTTAATGCAATATATGAACGCGAGCGTTGTTGGCCTATTCCAAGTTATACGCCAAACGACCAATTATAAATCACCCTGTCACAGAGATGTTAATTAATTAGTTATATAGATCCTATCATTAGCTTATACCATATTATTTGTTTTCCATATCTGCGATAAAAAGGGACTATGATCTACATGTATCTCCGAGTCTCCCTGAGTTTATTGGTGATTGTCTTTACGCCGTACTTGAGGTTATTTCACTCACATGACGGCGTACCAGCCCATTGGATGAAGAAAACCAACCCATGCACGCCAGTGGCAACTCACAATAAGAAGATAGACATGACAATAATAGAACATCACAGGACATAACAGGAGGCTACAAACATAACGGATTACTGCTACCACTTTATAGCGCTATAAACAACAAGAAGATCACACTTTTTCGTTTGAACTCAAATTTGTAAAAATGTAAATAAAGAAATAAAATGTCCAACTCGTTCCTTTCCTAGACAACCATAGCTTACTTCACGAGAGGTCGTTTGTCACAGCGAATTTTTTATGACAAGCAGAGGTAGTTCTTTAACAAACCACACACTGTCACATTGTCATCATGCTTGACAATTATTCAATGCTATAATGGATTCATGTTAATGCCATCAACTTTCTCATGCATTGGCTTTTTTAGTTTTAAACATCACGTATAGAAGTGTAAGAAAGGGCCGATATAACAATTTGAGATGCGTGAGATGTGAAAGATCGTGTTTGTCATCGTTTCAGGTTATATGTTAAGAAGTAGCACCAACTTTAAGATAATTTAATAATGTAGGTCCCCTTTTTTTAGCAACTTTTCCAGTATGTGGTAGTCAGTTTTAAAACCAACTATTTGCCGTTAGAGAAAGCATTTTCGAGACGGTATATATACTTCCGCTTCAAATCAGCAATTCCTAGAAACTTCTCCTGCCACAGAAATGTTCATTTATTGTTAAATGACTCCTTCGAGTTTCAAAACATTGCTCAAGTCGCTTACGCTTGCGCTTAAATTCTCCGTCCCGATTGTTTTAATAACTTTGCGTAATTTAAATCTATGTTAATTGGAACGAAGAAGTGAAAATGGAGTTAAATTTGGGAACAGTTATCTACGTACACTGACAAAATATTATCTCAACAACAGTTACTGGGCATCTTGAGAGTTATTCTTTCATCGCCATCGTCCTAGTCTCTTTGTGTATGTATTGTCGTCTGCTTCAAGACTAAACTGAGGTGCAACGATTCCTTCATAGTGTAACGATAACTAGTGGTTTGTGAAATTATTACATCTCATGGCTATCAGGTAGTATTGTTTGTTGTTTGATTGTTTAACGTCATACAAAATGATATTTCACTTATGTGACGAAGGATTGTCCAATAAACTCTGCCCCTTACCTAATTATGTTAGAAACGTCGTAAAAACAACCATATAATGTGACTCATTGAAATACCTGATACCTGACAGTCCTTGAGCGGTACATCGAAGTAAGTTTAGTAAGCGGACACGCTAACCAGTAAGACACGGCCGCGGACTATCAGGAAATAAAACTAAGAACTATCTTTTGATTGATTGGGGGTGTAATGCCGTACTTAAGGTTATTTCAATAACATGCATGGCGGCTCTCTATACTATGTGGTAAAACGATAAAATCAGCCAGATAATCGCCTCAGTATCTCCTAACAAACGAGAGGAGACCAGGTTTCCAATAGCCTATTATCTCGTTATTTATTAACTATGCCTTGCTACTCTTTAATCCCAATTTGGAGTTTCATGTCTTCAAAACATAACCATCCAGAAAATGTATTCATCGATCGACGGAACCTTGGTCAACTCATATCATTATGTTGTACGGGAAATAAGTTCTGGATAATTTCAAATAGCTATAGGACTCCAGGTTGAGACGGACTATTAACCGAGTTGCATTTACAATATCCACAGTGTTGTGTTCAATGTGTACTGGTCGCCATATAGGAGACAAGATGGACATGACGTTATAACGTGCAGACTGTGAAACACACGTTGGTGGACTTACAATAATTTAAAAAGCTTATTACGGTGTATTCATAATGGATTTTCATACCCCAAATGTTTACTAGATGATGAACCAGTGGAACTGTATCGAAGAGATTTTCATATGATACCAGCCGTATTTGATGTTTAAAATAAACTTGAATCGACTTCGTACAATAATTAAATCATAAGATCATTAGATTTAATGAATGGTATTTTTCGACATTAACAGTTAGAAATATTTCTCAAACCTATCGAAGCTTATCGAAGAAAACATTACACCTCGTTAGTACGAATTCTGAATTTCTTTATTAGAATTCTATGATTCTGTTCCATGAACAGATGAGTTAAATGATGTCAAAGATCGACACAGCCTTTCCGCAACTCGCAACAAGGCGATGAGTAAGATAACTTTTTGTGGAATTTACAGTGATATAATTATCTGAGTTTAACCGCAACTCATCGATTTTCGGGTTTCGGGTAACTGTCTTTACTACGGTTATATCAGTATTTGTTGATATTTCTTGGGGATTTGATTTGATTTGATTCTTTATTCACCAAAGACATTTATAGTAAATACAACCATTTGCATAAGTATATGTGGATAACACTTTCTTAGTTTGAACAGATTCTAGTTAAGAAAAAATTTGCGAATTGAAACCTGTCCGAGAATCGAACCCACGAGCCTTTGAGTTACACTGACTCGCAGGTACTATATAAATGCTGGCCACCAAAACGAAGGGTGAGTGCCTTCTCGATGCATTTACTGCTGACGAGTCGATGCTTAACTTCCAAGGTCGTGGGTTGGATTCCTGGACGGATTTTAACCTGCAAAACTTTCTGAGCTAGAATCTCTTCAAACTAAGTAGGCCTAAGTGTTATCACCCCAAAAATAACGAATATACTGTTAATTTTCACTTTCGAAGAGACACAAAAATCAACCTTGGTGACAATCATTCAAAAGGAGAGGAAAACGCCACAAATCCTGGTGTTATCTGTTAACATGCTACTTGATATCCTTGATAAGTTCTTGGATTTTGTTTGGCGTACAACAATTTAACACAACTTAATCCTATTAGATCCTTTATCCAAGGCGTGTGCCAATCTGTGTAGCTATAGGGACGTCCTGGTAGTAATGGCATACATTATTTGACGTATGCTAAACAGATGTCGCGTCTTGCAGAAATTACCCGATATCAGTAATACACTTAACTGAGATAAAGCCTTTTGAAAATTGGTAACGACTGGCGAAGTGTTAATACTTTAATACATTGGGAGAGCGCCCGCATTTGGTGTCCATTATCCAACTCATCATTCGCGCAAACCCTGCTGGCAACAATAGTAGAAACCGGCACTTGAAAGGGTCGATTCTGCACAGGAGCTGAATAGCCAATTTCCAAGCCGTTGTCATTAATTTGTATGCTTTCCACAAATGAGCTCGATCAATACATACATTTTGTGATCGCATTTCTTGAACGTTTAAGCGATAGCATTAAGGTAATATTTGTGTAAGTTAAGATATTTTGTTATCAGAGTTCTCTCACCTCTGACGTGACAAGTTTTTTAAATTTAATTCCTGTTAGATCGATAACTCCTAATTTACAGATCATTGGCCGGCATTATTCTGGGAGAAAAACTGGGTACAAACCAGTAAATTCACAGCTTTTCTCTGACCGCGGAATCCATTGAGATACATATATAGAGAATGCTAGCAATTATTATTTTCCATACACATTGAGGCGAAATTTTGATTCCACCTCTCCAAGGGTGTACCTTCAATATCTGCCTTTCTTTCAATTAGTGTTAACTGGTAACTAATATGTTTCTAAAATAAAATCTGGTCATGAATCAATCACAATGATTTTGTGTTTGTTACTATGTGCTTATTATGATGAAGGTGATTATGACAACTTACGTTCGTATCAAGTAAATGGTGAGTTTATGAAATGTTCAAAGAACGTGGGTGGTCAACGTGTCATGTGTATTTGTTCGGGATGTTCACAACACAAAAATATACTTAAATAATATCATCAGATGTGAAGAAAACAGGGATACAGAGAGGGGAGGCGTGTTATCCCTAAATAACGGTAACACTCCGCTCTTGCCGGTTATCTTTTTTACTCTTACAGGTGTGCGACATACTAACACAAAATACTGCCCTGAAAGAGTTTGGACGAGGTAGAAGAAAACGAGACTTACGTGCTCATATTCTCAAGCCACTTAGATGACCATTACCAAACACAAGGCAATGTGTAAATGATCGGATTCACTTGTCTTAAAACAAATGTTTGTTTGCCAACCGTTTCCAAATTATATGATAGGTGGGCCACATTCCATAAAAAGCCATGGCTTAACAATGATAAAGCGATCGATAAAATGGAGCATAGATAGATAGTTCGGGCTTTTGACCAGAGCAAACAATATTGCTAATGAATAAAATTTTCATAATGGAGGAACATATTCGCTCTTTACAATGGCGGTGGGAAACAGACCGGAAAGAATGCAAGGCTTGAAGTCACTCGGGAAGCATATTCCTGTTTTCTCGCAAAACATTACAATTGAGAGTGTTCCTTATTTGAGAGTGCTCTGGTTAATGGCAGCATAATTACAGTACATTCATGCTGTAACCTACCGAGGAACATTAATGTTCAAAATGAGCATCTGTATATAATACTCCACATAATGGTGGTTCACTCTTAAGAAGAACATCGTCGTCAAATACTAGTAAGAGAGATTTCCTTAAGCCAGGCGTTACACACAAAACAATCAATCAATCCAAATTTAAGATAATAACATGTTAATAGATCAATGAGTTATAATTGATTCTAAAACTGACACCAAAAGCGCAAATAAATAATAAATCTAATAGTACAGAAAGATATTCCGACGTACCGGTTCAGATAAAAATGTCCTTCCGACAGTAAACAATACAATTCTATTATTAGGGGATTCTAATCTCTCCAGAATCAATTAGGCCCTCATCCTGATATGCAAGAAGCATGCTACCCTGGTGCAAATTTAAACTATTTTTAGAAACTAGCTCAAAATAAAAAAGGTCCTCAACCGGAAATCCTAATAGTAAATGTTGGGATAAATAATAAGGATACTTCGAAGCCCATTCCACAATTGCGAAATATTATGACAACTTTAAGACAAGCTTTTTCTAAATCTCTTTTATATATTTTGGAGTTGCAGTCATCATCCAAAATTTCGGCCTTGACAGAACTTAACGGTGCAGTTGCCAATTCAAATAAAGTTAAAATTATTCCAAAAATCGGTAAGTCAAAATTCAGAGTCTGTCCTGACAGAGTTTATTGGACTGAGGTTACAGCAAATAGTTTATATTTACATTAGTTTAAACATTTTAAATTAAATTAGATTTGGGTGAAGGTAGGCCCTCTCCCCGACCCCCCCCCCCCCTCCCCCTCCTCCTGATTTCGGCTTAGGTACAAATATTGCAAACTTCAAAAAAGATCTTATCTTAACGGCATCAGATAGGTCCCTCCTTGTCTATGGTCTCTCATTTGTCTCGTCCTCAAAAGCAGTACTCGGATAATGAAAACAGGTTATTTTTTCGGTTATCCTTTACGAAATAAAAAAACCTGGTTGTATGTCCCCAGTTTCCGATCCCGTGATTTGACTTTTTCAATAAGTTATCTGAATTTCAGTTTGATAAAGTCATCATATTAGTTACACTTGACGTTGAATCTATGTACACAAATATCGACACTGAGGCAGGACTTCGTTCTGATAAAAAGGCTTACGATGGTATCCCAACCCCCGTCGTCCAACTATTGAGATATTGAAAATGTTGGAACTCAGCTTGAAATGTAACAATTTCAAGTTCAATGACCAAATATACCAGCAAATAAAAGGTTGTGCTATTTTTAAAATGTTTAGTCCTAACTTTGCTTCCATTTATTCGGCAGAATGGGAACATGAAGCCCTTAAAAAATGTGCTAAGCAGTCCCTGTTGTATCTAGGTGTTTGGGTGACAGAGATGATCATGATCTCTTTATTGCGCTTCTTAATCAGCACGACCCTAACATTAAGCTCCAGCTCACTATTAACTTTTATAGCGCAGATGTTTTGGATGTTACTGTATACAAGGGTCCTAATTTACATACAGTAGTGTCTTTGGATTATCAAGCCTACAAGATACCATCAACTATACTTCATGATAAATCCTTTAATCCTCCACATACCTTCAAGTGAATTATTAAATCACAAGTAATAAAGTTTCACAGAAATTCTAGCACTCTTGCTCCCTTCAATCAGACTTGTTCTGTTCCCTTTAAGGTCCTTAACCCAAGAGGATATACATGTCTTAGGCACCTTCTTTGCCAAATCAAATCCCAAACTCTCAGACAACTGAACAATTATATATTAGATCAAGGGCTAGAATCAGCTCCTAGAAGAAAATACCACAATCGCCCTGTAACAGTGTCAGACAGGTCCTCAAAATGTATGAGGCGAGATACAAACTAGATACTTACATAGCAGATAGGGCCTCCTTTCTTGGCCAACAAACTAAAAAAAGTTCATTATTTGGTAGACAGTTTGAATTGTGATTCAGAAAATGTGGTATACCTTATATACCTTATAAGAAGTGTCTGAAACAACATGTTGGTGAAACCAAAAATCCCGTTCGGCTAAGAGCCAACAATAATTTGAGCTCCATTAGGTCAAACGTCATGTACCCAATAGCTGAACATTTCTATCTCCCTGATCATTCGGTTAAAGATTTTTTTTGAAATGCTGCCGATTGAAAAAAAAACACATGTAAATTTACCCCTCTGATGAAGAACCAAACAGAAGCGCTTAGAAAGAGGGGCTTATTGGATTCAAACTCTTCAAACTGTGAATCCACTGGGTTTCAATTGGGAACCAAGTAAAGGCTCTAAAACAATAACTCCATTTTGCTTTCAAATATGACCAACCAAGCAACCAGTTTGCTAGTCTCCTTTTAAAGGAATATCACAATCTTATACCTAAAACGTCTACTCCTGTCTCAAAAAGACCGATTATAGCATACAAGAGAAACAAAAATCTAAAGGGCCTGCTGGTTAAGGCGCGAAACATCCCTCCGTATGGGATAGGTTGTAACACTTATTCTCTTTAACAGACAATTTCATTGGTTAATCTCTATGTCTGAAATATTAAATTGGTACCAATGCTTTTTGAGAACGAGGTGTTTCCTTCAAATGAAAAAAGAGCAAAGCAAAATATGTATCTAATACTCGAGATAGGTAAGTCAATCTATAGTCCTTTGCAGTTTTGTTCTCTTCTGTTAATATGTTTATACATGTAGAGAAAAAAAAATTATATATCTCCGCCTCTAACATGACTTTATTGTAGGAATCAATGATTGTATATTTATGAATATTGTATGTTTTCTATTTTGCATTTTGTTGAAATCGCTCGACTTTCGTCAACACAGGATACGTTATCTTTAATATCACCAAGAGAACCTGTTTCAATTCAAAGACCAAAATAATTCGGTACAAGATGAGAACTAAACATTTCGTGGGGTAGAATTGTCTTGGCCCGCCTGACAACGTTCTTGACGTCGTCTAAATGGGTCCTGAAAGCCACGAAAAAACAATCTACTGTATGCAGGGGCCTAACGTTTAAATTCGGTATCTTAAAAACAGCGGCCTTAATTTGTGCAATTTCTGACCTACATTTCTAAAACATAAAGCCTATTATTTGCTAAGTAAGTGTCGACTTCTGAATTGTAAATCGTTTGACAGACAGGGGAAGCGCCAGTAGGAGGTCCATTCCTTGGGTTTCCATTAGACAACTCTCCAGAGATAACAATAGCAGTCAGACAGCCTTTTGTGCTGAGCGTTGAATCTTTGGTGGATTGATCAGCCGAGATTAAACTGCTGTATTCCATGGTTAGATCTTACCCTCGATGAAGACCCGATGACAAATCAGAGTTAGACCAATAACTGAGTTACTTGTCTGATAGTAACGTGTTAAGTATGACGGATAGGAGGCTATCGTGATAACGGAAGACGGGCTACAATACCAGAGTTGTGTCCCATTTGACAGACACGGTGCAGCGAAAGGAAATCACGAGTTGTTTACTGCACACAGTCTGTCTTTAAGTATTCTTTCTTACTCACAACGCGATGGTACGTCGACAGCCATCCGAATCCCCAGCCTATATCTAGCTATAATAAAATATCAGACCTGACAAACTTTGTGAAGAAATCTTGTAAAATTCTAGAAAGGTGATTTGCTGTGACCATTTTCTCGTTTTGTCGAAAAATATTCTTTTCGCCAAAACACCAATTCACGGGTACGCATATCCTGTACATGTACGTACTGGAAGATCAGGTTGTTGCTGTGTTAGCCTAAATGTCAATTGTATTCTGTATTTATGAAAACACCTTTACGGTTCGCGGAGGGTTTGGAGAGATCTTCTAGATTTTGCCCTGGTGTTCTTTAGGATGAGGGGCAACATGAAGCCGATCTGTTGTGACGTCCTGTGATTGTCCTGCTTTTGTCCTGTCTCGTCTTTGTTTGTTGCCAGTGGTGTCGGGGGTGGTTTTCTACACGCATTTAGCTGCCACGCCGTCATATAAGTAAAATATCCGTAAGTTCGAGGTTAAATTCAGATCAAATAAACATTTGAAGTTCACCACGCACCTGAATCCATATCTGTACCAACCGGCGAACCGTTCATTTTTCGTGACGGATCGATGCCAATCAAAGTAAAGCCCCATTTGACCATATCTGTGCAATAAGAGAGAATGTGAATGCCATCACTGTGAAAAATAGCTCTGCTGGGCTCATTGGAAACCTTCATTGTACCTAGGCCCTATCAACAGATCTATGACGTGTTGACAGTATTATTTTTTCAGTTTTATAAGTCATAGGATAAGTCTATTGGGGGTAATGAGTGAATTAATGAATAGTGGGTATACGAAGCGATCCATTCTTCACATTAGAAAGATAATGCCCCGTTAAGTCATTTAAGTTGAAAACTTACGAATCGATGCGATATTTTTATGAAAAACTATCTTAATTTAGTCCCATGCTGGTAAGTCAAATCTTATATAATGCACTCATTTTTTACATGGATTTTATACCGGGATTGGTTAGAACCGCAGGGATAAAGTGTAATAAAACAATGTTATTTCTGTTTTTCTTTCCACTTTCATCTAGGTAGCACGATTTTAAAAAAGACAAATACAAATTGTACTGCCATCCATTACCGAGAAGTGAGAATGATATAAGCTGGGAAGATCTCTTCCATAAGCTTCAAGACCTCGAATCCATACACTGTAAAACGTCCACGCTAAACAAATTCAGCGGTTCAAAGGCAGGCTTGAAAAACCTCTATTTCCTCTTGGATGGAGAAGGCGTTTAAATTGGAAGACGTTCTCATTTGCAACAGCCTTTGGCACAGGACAGGGAAGGAATGGCACCATTATTTGTTGGCGAGTTAATGTCCTGTCAGTGTAACTGTAGCGATACGTTACCAATTTCTACTTCTCTCTCACTTCCACGTCCCATTAAACACATCTTAATATTGCGAAAACTTAATAAAAGCCAAGATGGGAAAAACGGTTATAAAATCCTCGGGCAATATGCTGGAACACGAAGGAGTCATTAAATCATATCTCTGAGCTATGGAGCCCGTTAGCGGTTGACTGAGCTTACTATAGCGGCCAGAGAGCGCTTGATTGGGCTGGTAAATGGCCGGAAGACGCGCAGTTTAGACATCACAGATTTGATGAGGAGGTACTCTGTCTCTCAAATACAAGTTTTACCAGGGCACTTTTATTGAGCAAAATAAAGTACCGTTTAACCGATCGTCCCAGTCGTATAATATTTGTCAGACGATATGACCCATTAGAGCGGTATCGGCTTTATCTGTCTGATTTATATAATATGGTGTTCGTGTGAGGACTGCTCCCAACTTTACGCAATACAAACCCGTCACTTAAACAGCGAAACTTTCTGGTATTTATTAAAAAAATAAATTATAATTTAGTATTTTAAATTGCATTTGAGTTATCTCTGCATGGATTAATCAAAGAGCCGCTGCTAACTGTCATATCCGAAAATAGTGACTAGATAATACAGTAGACCTGCTGTAGAAAGACGCTGTGATTCTGCTTTAAGGTCTTGAACCGGGAATCCCAGCCATTCCTCAAAACACTATAGAAGAGGCTGGATTGGATGTGTGTGTGGCA
>JAVFBX010185091.1:1951-13437 GCA_034783855.1 Mopalia kennerleyi | reverse complement strand
CCCCCCGCCCCCCCCCCCCCCCCGTCAAAATTACGCCGTATTTTCTTTTAACGATCATCCAAATGTGCTGTTAGCAGAATAAAGCAATGCACGGGAAACGAAAAATTGTTACTGTATTATTTTTAATAATCATTAGTTATGTCCCTTGTACATTAAAGGTGTGGACATACATGTAATTTCTTATCCATGACGCGCTAGCTAGCTTATGGGCGGGACCTCTATTGATAATATAAAAAGCGATATGGCTTGGAACGTAAAAAACAGCTTTAAACAGGAAACTTGTTGCTAACAACTGAGAGATGAATTGGATATCGGTATGGATTCAATTATCCCAAAACATTGATATAAGTCGGTTTTACCGCTACTGATTAAATGCCGACAAACCGGGTTTCTATCCTAAATCATATAGCATAATTGCACTAAATCTGTTTTTCTTGATTAACATACGGATTTAACAGGCAAAGATTTCTTTCAGCGATTTACAATAAATTTTGTACTAAAGTTACTAGCTTTCTTAACGAGGACATAATTATCAGATGATCATATTACACCTTATACGAATAGCGCCAACGGGCATTTTGCCAATTTGGTATAATGACTTGTGAATCGTTCATCCTTTGAAAAAAAACGGGCGCCTCGTCACAAGGTGGCCATTCGCCGAGTCTTCCCTCACACAATTCTCTGGTGGTAACAATAGCAGCCAGCTCTGTACATTGATCAAATATTGACCCCGACTGGTCCACCGATATTACAACACCTCAACAATTACTACATGTAAACTGTCCTTAACTAAGATATGCACACTAATCTTCTTTTCTAAAAATATCTCTTTACCGTACAGTTGATGGAATAAAGAATACTATCGTCAGCAAGTCACACGAGTTATGTCCCCTGCGATAGAATGATTATGACGGAAGTAAAATAGCATTTTTTGTGCACGCACTCCGCGTTATAATAAGCAATAAGTCACTAATGAATGGAACTATATATTTTCATTTTTCTCCAGCCATCTTAAACTAAACAAGAATATTTGGATATTTAATCCCCCTAAATCTTTGTGATATTACATCTACCCACGTAAAGTTAATGACTTAAATTTGAAGTAAAAAGTTGACTTTGATAACTTGTACAATACTCTATATATGAATGCAATAACAGTAAAAAGACATTGGCTAGTTTCCTAGGCCTTATGGGTAAATTTGCTACCATTTTCTGACAGGATATCCTTCATAATAAGAGCTGTCACAAATATTCTCCAAGAAAATATTTTAACTTTAAATTAAGGATTTTTTTCTAAATATTATAATTGGCAAAGCGAAATGTGGATAAAAATGCTAATCACTCAAAACGATCAATCAATTTTGTCAGTTTATTTATATAAAGATGATGAAGTCTTTCGTATATGAAATTATGAATATAGTCACCTGATTAGGTGTGCGTTAAAAAAAAATCGATTCTTTCAATCGATCATCAGTTAGTTGTAGAATATTAAATTTTGCGATGATATAAAGTGTAATTGGCATTAATTCTAGACCTGGAAATTATTAGAGAACAGAACAAGGGTCTCTGATGAAACAACTTAAACTTTTTCCGTTAAAAAGTACATTTAAGGATCTCATATTGCTCTCTGGACTATATGTGTTTTATTAATTATAAAACACTAACAAGCCAAACATGGAAGCGTGTTGTATAACGTCGAATTACCCCAAATGCCACCGTTACACAATGAAAAATATCTTCGTACGTCTGTAAGACATACTGATGAAAGTGCCCCAGAAAAAAACTAACAACCCTGCTAGCAAATTTAAATGAGGGTGTGCTCATACCTTAGTTGAATGAGAACGATTTACTCGGGTTATAGTCTTATGTACTAGTACACTCAATGAGGATTTTGTATTCAACGGTAATACGCTTTGTTAAATCGTGGTGATGATGCAGAACTTTTGATACAAATAAAACTTTGGATTCATGTGAATCTCTTATCGTTTAATAGATTAAGATATAGACGCGCCAATATTAGAATAATGTATAAATAACAGACCCGAACCCGCGCTGTCTATAGAGGAAAGTTTTCTCCAACACCCCGTCTTCCATTATACAAATCAATGCACAGCAATATCGCCTAGCTATTTGAAACGTTCAAATCTCGAGAGAGCCTAAGCAGACAAAATTACAACGCCTCATTCAATTTAGACACCTCGCGAATATCATTTCTATCGATGTGAGATTTTTTTGCGGTCGTTTTTCTTTAAGGTTAAAGGGATGGTTTTGCAGAGCTTATTCCTAGACAGGCCAGCGGGTTTCAATAGCAGAGTTCTGTCCCTTTTGACATGCAGTAAGCCGTACCGATATCAGGGGAGCAAATTAGTATTGCTCTGTCTTTATCATACTCAACGAGGCGCTAATGGATCTGGTTTTCCCATCTTAAATTGGATCCCTAGCCACAATAAATCAAACACGGCAAGAATTTGAAGTCGGGACATTTTAGAATCAATCTGTCTGGTGCTACTAATAATACCAGGGGGGAACTGGATTGAATTTACATGAATACAATTATCACCTTCTTTCACAAAGCTGGGAACTGTTTGGCCGTATTTGTAGGCATTAAGTCATCATATTAATTGTAATTGTTGGGGCCGCAAGTACTCTAATATCTGTCAGGGTAGAGATTAGAAGCCTTTATGGTAAACGTGGTTAAATGTGTGAAGATTTTAAATGACCAACCGCGATTATGAGAATGGCAAATGTCTACAAAATGCCTAAATTACGCCGGAAAAAACCTCGCTAATGGAAACTTAGGATTTATCAATATTTTATGATGAGACTCATCCGTGCGTAGTTAATCAAATGGCTTCGTTTATCACGAGATTTGACGAGATGAGATGGCGATAATTTCTCTTTGACCACACTCGTCCATTTACTCGCATTATCATTTCCGTGATCGCTCGGAAGATAAGTCGTTAAATTATTCCATCAGAATAAGATTCCATATCCGTATCACGCGATTAAATACCCACTGTTCAGAAATCACAAGTGGCCTGAATTGATTAATCCGATCTAGATCTATGTACGCATGATATCGCTTCAGACAAGTTTATAGCCGGCACGAAAGAGGAGCGAGTTATCGTAGCAGAGAGAAGAGCGGTGTATAATTGTATGATGGCGCCGCTCACACGGATAGACAAAAAGCGCAGGCTCAATTCAAACATCTGATTACACCCGACGGTTTTGATAAGTGAGAATTGATACTTGCAGGCTTAATTAGCTTGTATTCGCGCTGAATTAATTCGATCGGTAATACGAAGGCTATTTGATACATCTGTATCAGCTGTGAAGGCCCTTGCTTTAAATCCACTTTTGCTTAAGCCATGGTTGTTTTAGTAAGATTCTTGGGATGATGTTTTTGTGCAAAATATTTATTTCAATTCCTAAATAATCGTCGTTGAAGGGTTATTTGCAAATAGATTCGAGAGCTAATTTACATTCTGAATATGATTATCTTGGAGTCATTTCATTCATATTTCGGCGTGCCGACCTATAGGTGAAGGCAACCGCCCTCGACGCCACTGGCAACAAACAAAGACAAGACAGGACAAATACAGGACAATCACAGAACATAATAACATCACAAACAGTTCGGCTTCATGTTGCCCCCTAGTCTCGGGTTCGGCTTCATGTTGCCCCCTAGTCTCGGGTTCGGCTTCATGTTGCCCCCTAGTCTCGGGAGCACAGGGACAATAGGAAGCTCACTCCCAAACCTTCCCCATTTTGTATGTGAACAATAGCTGTATTGCATTTAGTGAAAACGGTCAATTAAATAAAAAAATCATGCTTTTTTAAATAGACCTGAGATAATCACGAACGGTATTTTTAATATGGGAATTATTTAAGCGTGATTTATTTAATCAATCTTTTGTGTACAACTCAGTCCGGTAGGCCAACTGGATTGCTATCGCTGTAGAGTCAAAGTGATAAATGTACATACAGTTAATTGGATCGGAGTTGAATGGGTGTCCAATACGATCTATCTCAGTAGAGAGTTGTGCTGCTCACTTACATAGAAATTTCTCGCCCTTTGGACTTGGGGCATGAACACGAAAGTCTCCGTGATTATTAGCTCGCGGTGCCATTTGACAGTAAACGTTTCATCTGCTGCAGTAGTTCGATCAATCAACCAATTGAAATAGGCGAGGGCAATTTTAGCCCGAGTCTTTTCGCTTCAGTGAACAAACGTTTAATTACCGGTTCTCGATAGCCGGACTGTGGCTGTCACATCCAGCTGATAAACTAGCACTATTATTCCTCTTTAATATTCCAAGTTCTCCCTATTAACGCCTATTCTGCCAGTTGCCTCCATTACAATAAAAGCCCGTATATTGTGAATCACTTAATGGCGGATTGGATGTTTTATTCGACAATCTGAGGCCAGCAAAAACGTTGGGCTTTATTAGCAAAATTGTGAATAAAATCATCCACGCGAAGAAAATAATAAACGAAACAAAGAAAATATAAACTATCTCAAATTTATTTCTTTATTTATTTTAACCTTCAGTACAATTGAAAATATTTCATTTCGCCGTAATTTCACAGGACGCTCTATCTGCTTTGAGTTGTTTGCGAAAAAGGCGTATTTCAATGAGACCACTTCTTTCTGACAAATGTCAGTTTGTTAAACATAACATGGAGAAATATACTGCGATGAATGAATGTAGGAAATCTCGACTTGAGAGCCGGATAACATGTATGCGGCGTACCATGCTGTTAAACAGACAAAGATAAAACATACATACATATTGAAAATCGTTTCTAGGCTGTTAAAACTGATTGTTGATTGACTGTTAAGTAGAGCTTAAAGTGTTGCGGTGATGCGTAAGGGCACATAACACTTCTGTTTTAACTCGATTGACTACGAGTACCAAATACACCTCATACGAAAACCCAGTTGCATTATTAACACCAGCGGGCCAGCGAGCCGTTGTCCTAACATTTTTTTATGCGCGCAAAGAAATAATTAGTTTGTTTCTAAGCCTAAGGCGCAATTGAATATAAACACCACTGCAGCGACTACTATATACGTCAATAGGTTGCGACACACGTATAGCGTAAAGCTAGAATTGGCAGACATCCGTCGAGAAAATCTTAATTTTTCTTTCAACTGTATTACTGTTATCATTTTGTGGACATCTATTTTATAAAAATTACTCAAAGCTTATAAAATTAACATAGAGTTTATATGGGGGTGGGGTGTGGGGGGGGGGGGGGTTTGTTAAAACATGTTTAGTTATTTCCAATAGGAGATATTTATAAGTCTCACATACATTCAAAACATGGTGGCACTGTTGTCGAAGCATTTTTCTGCATGAATTTTTCGGGAAATGTTTAAATTATCTTGTCGCTTTGCAGTTTTCGCAAGTGTGACATTAATGACACCAGAGTGTGTTCTTTCTATATTTGTCCCTCGGCGATTTTAATCCCCCACCCCCCTCTTTTAGTAAGTGGTTAGGAACTGATTGGGTAACTCGTTGATTAGCTACAGAGTTTAAACGCTCTAAAATGTGTAATCGCTCTGCATCGGACCTGGCAGTATTTAATTGTACACATAATAACCAGTTGTCGCCGCAAAAAAATGAAATAACACAGTTATGTTGACTCAAACACTGTGTCTCTAAATTCGGCTACACGAATTCATATGATAGACTTTCAGAAATACAGAATTCTGCGTCACCTCATTGCTTGCCTGACTAACTAAATAATCTTCTAACAGACAGACAGACAGACAGACAGACAGGCGGACTGATTGAAACCTGACTTTGACCGCCTAAATGTCTGGTTCAGAAACGGAAGGGCCCGCTGTCGTGACTTTGTGGTTAGCGCGTTCACTTACTAATCCTATTGCGATGTACCGTCCACGGGATCAAGTCCGTCTGTCGATCCTCAGGTGTATGAGTGAGTCACAGTATATGGCTCCGCGGGGGTGGGTTTTGCAAGGTGGCCTTCCTGTTTGCCACCTCAATTAGGCATGACACAGTATGAAGTGGATAATGCGTCGTTCTATAAGTGAAATACCCTTAAGTACGACACTTAATCCGAATCAACAAACAGAAATGGAGTTGTTGACTAAGTAAGTAACTGACAAATCAATTGCTCGAGGAACACAGTACATCGATAAACACATGCATGTTCGGGTAGATTAGGCAGTTTCCCATATGATAAGTGATTGAGCACATGGTTTTTCACTTTGTATGCAGATTGAAATTCGGTGTATATCTGTATGTGCTACACTCGTGTGTTATTTGCATTAATTGACTTTAACCACCCTCAACGCGGCAGATACACGGCAAACATCAATGATGTCACTAATTGGTGTTTATCATTTGTTTCCGTGTTTTCCCTAATCTGACTTAATAACCAGGAAGACTGATTATAAACAAGTTGAAAATACGATATCCTAGTGGTTGGGGACAATACAGCGTGCTGTATTTTCTATCGACAGACTTAAACGATGTCAATATACATGCGTCTATTATCGCTCAGAATGTGTATGACGTCCCACTGCTACGTCACATGTGGCGTATTAAGAGATAATTCTGCAGCACTAATTGCTTTCTGGTCTTGGTAAAAAGTCGAGTAATTAAGATTCAGTCGCCTTGGAGAGGAAATCTGTTGTAATCCACAGTCTCGATCACAGTCTTTGTGGTATCTATGTAGTTAACTAAGGCGCAATGTGTACAAGCGCTTCCCCGGTTTAATAATCGTGTTGTCCAGATGCTCGGTCGGTCCGTCAACAGGTGGTTATGTCAAACAGTAAATAAACATCGACGCGAGCACTAATTACGCATTCCTTTCTCGTCGGTCCTTGTTATGGCTGAAATCGCTCTAGTCCACAGGTATGGTGGGGCTATTAATTGCCAGGTGACAGGACTTGGATGACCTATTCATTTCCCCCAAAGAGCTGTTAGAAATCCACATTGTTAATAATCAATTAAGTTACCGACACGATGTGACAAACGACAACGCAGCTGCAGCCTATTATATCATCAAATATTTCACATCATTTCCATGTCAATTAAACTATTATTTAATAATTTCGGATCGAGTAAGAGCACGTGACTGTGTTGACCAGTTAATGTATACACCGTCAGACATATTTTATTTTATCAATAGGTACCCCTATATTTTTTCAACTGGAACAATCAGATCGAAATAAATCCCTGGATTTAATTGCGTCGTCGCTGATGGTCATTTTTTAAAAGCTGTCATTTCGCCAATATAGCTTAATGATACATAATATAGATGTGCAGAATTTTATTAACACTTATGGCGTGAAGCCCTACAAGCGTCTTGCCTCACAGATGTCGGTGGCTACGCGGCCAAAATCTTTAACTCGCGTATAATAACTATGAACCGCTTTAGTCCTTACTTCGGAGTCCATAATCTTCAGAATTTATTATATTGTTGTAAATTATACACGGGACTCATTGTCTTCAGTCGTTAGCATACTGTCATTATTGAAAGGCGGAGTTCTGTTTATTATGTCAACGTTATAAGAGGACTATATATTTTCGAGAAACTTTTAAACCGCTCCGTGACAAGTAGATTGGCTGCTAAAGAGCTGTTCATATTTGTTTAGATGTCAAAGACGGTCCATAATATATCGTCAAAAAATAGGCCAAGTGTTGATAGGACACATAAACCATACAAGTGGAAGCAGTACATGAAAGCAAGGGAGGCTGCAACAATGCATACGATATAACCTTCAAAGCCTGCCGACGGCTCGACATTTTATACGCAATTTAGTGTTGAGATTTTTATGGGTTTTATATTGTAAAGACAGTACATGACTTTATCGGGTGTCTAATTTAAGAATTTATTATGTTTGTTGAACATTTATTTTTTCAATAAAATTAAAAGGTGTACTCAACTGACGTTTTGTAATGAGATTCTTGTGGAATTATGTAGGCATTTCAGTTTGTAACATTCTTTGGTAATATTTTTTAAAAACCCAAATAATTCATGACAAACGTAGACAACTATGAACAGTAGTTAAATTAACAAGGTGTCGATAGACAATTAACTATTAACTCAAAGCAATTTATGTTTTTTTTTTAAATCTGGCTATCAAGTTCTTTTGTGCAGAATGTTAGCGTGTGGTATTGCTGAACCCCATTTTCTTTAACAGGCAATGAGGTAACAGCTTTAGCCAGTTTTAATTTGTCCGCGATGTGCCTTTGTGAGTTCGCTGCTATGACTTGCACGAAATGCTCGCCCGGCACCCGAGAATCACGGACTGCTCGAGTGAATTGTAGCGCTGCCTAACGAGCCCACATTACCCCATTCGGCCTGATATGGCGAGTAATGGGCTTTAATCAGCTAGGAGAAGGCGGGCTGGTCGATAGCACGCGGACAAAGAGACGCGCAGTTTTCTTTGGCACACCCTTCGCTTAACGATATTTTTACCCATTTAGTGTTCATGCACAGTGAATAAAATTTATCTTAGACATTCCTATAACGGAATTTATTACATTATTCATTTATAACAACATGAACTTCTAGTCCTTCAGATTCGCGTGTCTATCTTTACTGTAAAAGATCATCGAAAAAGAGTAATATAACATTTAGCAGCCACTGGAGATATACTTTAAAAGCGGTGTCGATAAATAGAAAGCAATTAAGCATATAAAGTTTCGCCGGTTTTAGTTTTATTAAAACCCCATTCACTTGATATAATAACTTTGGTCAGACGACTCATAAGCTGCTATCGAAATATGTTGCTGAATTTTTTAAAAAATAATTGTTTCATAATTCACATCCATTTTGTAAATTATAATTTTTTGTAAAAAAAAAATCTTGGTCTATGTGTATGTAATAGCTTTAATTTCCATGATAATTTTCTTTGGAGGGTATTTTTTCGCCAGTTTTATCGGTGCCTACAATTTGTTGACTGTTAGAAACAAAATGTTCTAATAAATGTTAACGGCAATTTAAAGTAATAGGTCATTGCAGTCAGTAATCGTATAAGCCTCGTATCGAGTTAGAGGGCTATTAATTCTCCTCTGACAGAGATATGGTAAACTCAGGCCATATAATCCGCTGTCAGAATAGGCGGGCACTTGAGTAAGAGACGCTCAGTAGAATCTTTACCCGATTCACGCTAACGGGCTGCCTGTCATTAACCTAAACCCACCGAGAGGCCAGCCCAAATTCAGCCTGGATAAGTCCCTAATAGATTTATGCCGTCGCGAACTAGCTCTGTTAATTACCCTTATCACTGGACCAATCGGCGCATTGATTTGCTTAGCGTGACACATAATTCGATGCTTATTGTAAGGACTCATCGTGACTGGTCGGCCAGACGCTCGCTACTTTACTACAGCGATAAATCGGCACCCGAGCGAACAACTTAAAGCACTCCTGGACAGACTATCGAAAAATCAGTTTCCACCCGGCCAGTGTTGTTGATTTCTGTCAGTCTGTATAGCTGGCAGTCTATCAAGGCCAGTGTTGACACTACATGTTAGTTTCAGTCAACCACGTGTACTGGCTGTGGCTTTTTTATTATACAGACATACATTCATGGAAGTATTGTGGTGTTTAGTTGAGCGACAATGGACATATCGTTAAAAGGTTGAACGTGTAATAGTTACAGCTCATTGCCTATCAGATCACTCGCATCTAGTTATTAATTGGCTTTCGCTTCACAGCTGTATTTACCTTCTTGCGGAGGACAGTGTTTCCCTGGCTCATTATTAAAGCGACAAGCTTTGAAAACGTTTAAAATCACGAGAATTGCCTGATTGCTGACCATTCTTTTTTTATACATAATTCTGCTGCCGTGTGTGAGCGTGGAGTTAATGACAAGTGTGTTCCGTGGGCTCGCGGCCTCCCGCAAGGCAACAGCGCACGTTTTTCACACACGCCCGTGGGCCTGATTAGCTAGGAGGATTAGTGTATTATATTTGGTCAGTCAGTCGCCACAAAGGATTGAGGCAGCGACTTTCTCTGGCAGTACCGTGCACTCGTTACTCCGAGTATAGAGCAGAAATGGATCCTCATATGACAGCTTTCGCCCATCTTCCTACCAGTTATTCCCCGTATCACAGCTCTAGGATGTTTACCACTCCGCGGACATGGCACTCTCATATATATGACAATTCTCCCAAACAACCGACTCCTCATTCTATTGCAGATATTCTGGGGTTTTCGAGAGAACATCTCCGCCTGCACTCGCCCGTTTCTTCGAGGGAGCATTGGGAAAAACAGACTTCTTCCTCTCCTTCAGAACGGACGAAACAATTCAAAATAGAAGCCGACTCCTCTCCAAAACACAAAGCTTCATTTAATGGGGAAAGTAAAAAGCGAGACCGCGACAGAGAGAGAGAAACAGACGTTACAAAAGTCAACAACAATAACAACAACAACACGGGTGAACAGTCGCCAGATAAACATTTGGTGGATAAGCTAGACGATTCCCTTGACAGTGTCGGTGAGTTACTTGCAATTAGTTTCATATCTTCATTTAGTTCTTTATTTTTGCTGTTGAAAACGAGGAAGCCGAACCAGCGTTTAAAATATATTGTGGCAAATAATATATTATTGAGATTTTTATTTGAGCCGCAATTTGACATTTAATTTAACTACATGTATTGTATGTGACTGTATTTGCGACAGTGAACGCTCAAACGTATGTTAAATATCAAAGAACCCATCAGCTGGTCAGTTATAAAATCCAATAAACTGTCTTTCTTCTATCCATAACCGGTAATTAATACAACGAGACATGATAATAAATGGTCGTATTGGATTACATAACACTTTCGTTTTCAATGGGCTGTCTTGTAAGACCTTGTTATTACATAACCAAACGGCTCTCCTGAAAGGCGGACTTCATTCGGAAATAATCACTAAGCTATTTCTCTCTTCAACTCACAGCTGCTTCATATTATGCATCTCGTATTCTTTTGTTCTCCCTCCCAGGGGGTTAAGTTGTATCGTTATACTGTAGTACCATTGACTGTGGCCCTCCCACATTAATTTGAGTCCACGTTAGAGTTTCTTAAAACAAAGCAACACATCAATATATAATTATATATAGTCCCTTTGTCACCGAAAGTTTGTGTATTGTACGAGTTTGCGTGTCTAAGATGACCATGAATAGAATTATCCATGTCGAAATGAACCAAACTACATATTTTATTTACTATTGTATATCAAGACGTCTTGTTTGTTTACTTTGATAGCTGTTGTTTACCGACTGAGATTTTAACGTTTTTAGTACCTTCCTTTTAACGACTAGCAGTTTGTTCCAAATTAAAGTACGATAACATAAATATCATTTCCAATCACATAGAAGCTTGATGAGTTTCAGTTATTCTATTATAGACGCTAGGCAATGTCAGCAAAAGGACCCGGGTTCTAATCATGGTGGAACAACGTAAACATTTTCTCTCCACATTTATAATATATAATCAAAATGTCACTCACAACAG
>JAVFBX010185080.1:0-10366 GCA_034783855.1 Mopalia kennerleyi | reverse complement strand
GTCGTCATATAAGTGAAATACCCTTTAGTACGACGTTAAACCCCAATCAAACAAATCAATACCGTTAATTACATATACTCTACTATGAAGTGTATATCGAATCCATTTTGTATATTTTACAAATTAAACATTGGCGCAGTTGGCAACAAATACATGAACTTGAGCCATATCTATGCATTTTGAAGAAAGCGCCTGGGCGGTTTTAGGTGGCGTTTGGCATATAAAATTATAATGTGTCAGAAAGTTCAGACTATCAGATATTGGGCAGTATTAATTGAAAACATCAAACCCAGTAAGCGTAAACACTTGAGCTTGCACAGTTATCTACACTATATATATCTCAAATAGTCTTCATGATACTGTGGACTATTGGAGATAAGGAAATCCGCCTCTGGGCACGGTCCGTGTCTACTGGAGCAAACAATCTCTGGTGAGTAAATAAACAAATATCATAATGGACACAGGTTTGAAACATTCCGTGCACACTTTACGTGCTATTTGCTATGGCGGACAAGTCAAAGCTTCTTTTCCAAGAATAAAAACAGACACTGATTCTTTCAAGTTCTTCTCCAAATGGATTTACTTAATTCTCCAATTAAACTGGTGCAAAGATAATCGACTGTTGCTAAATGTTGATAAGTGTCATGTAGTTAACTTATTGACCTTGTTTGTAAAGCTATCTTTGGAGTATAGCTTTAATGACAAAATAATGACGAGACAACAGTCTATTAAAGATCTTAGAGTTTGGCTGTCCTCTAAACTTTAGCTATGGGCTACATTTTACGTAACTAAAACTGTCCGCAAAGCCTTGTAGCTGGTAGGGGATTTCTAAAACGCAGCTGTGAAGGATTTAAGAGCAGTAAACCAGTTATTGTACAAAACCTTAGTAAGAAGTATCCTTGAATAATGTGCCTGTGTTTGGACACCTTGGCAAACAACATACATTCAGAAAATTTAAAATGTTCAGAAAAAAAAATTGTGCAGTATTTTAATTTTAAATTTCGAAATGATTTTGAGTATCTAAATTATCATGATATATAAAAATTCCACAAACTTGCGCCTATATAGAACAAGAAGAACTAAATCAGGCTGATGTCATGACAAATTACCGTCACCGCATTGGCTGCCTAAAAACTAGGAAGTGTCTCGCTTTGATATCAGATGAAGTCTAAGCAAATCAATCCAACACTGACCCCCATAGGCAGGGTCCGCACAGAGATAGCCATGTGCAGCCAGTAATGACTGACATGTACACTTATTTAACAACGCAATTCTCGTCTTGGTATGTAAATTACAATAACTATCAAAAATTGCTGGCCTCTGTATTTCCATGAAATGACATAATATATGTTCTAAAACATAAGCTACATGTCGTTAAGGGTTTTACCATAATCACCTTTCGGAAGCTTACACAATCTAACAGAAACAGATTAGAGGTCAATAGGCACCGTACATAACGGTAGTGGATGATGGCTTAAGCTATCATAAATAATCATATATGTCCAACTGTTATATGTACGATCAATACCTCTCTTTATATTGTCTATATAATGGCAAAAACGAAATACATTTGACTGTAATGGAATATGACGTCTAAAAAACGATGAGATTTGTTTTGTTTGATTGTTTGTTTTGGATTTAACGTCGTACTCAAGAGCATTTCACTAATATGACGACGGATTTATGGTGAGCAATTTGAATAAAAACCGGACAATACCCCCCTAGCCCCCCCACTCTTTTAACATAACAAAACTCTAGAAATGGCTATTATATAAAATATGTTAATATATGTGTTGTGTTTTGAGCTGGCTGATCTAATCGATTAATAACCCGATCCTGGCGAATTATGTAGTTAGATCATTTGTTTATATTCAATCGCAGAGAGCAAATGCTCCATTCATTTGACACTTTTGTTTTCCTGCTTAAAGCTGGCACAAACAGCATGGATTTCATATTCTCTATATAGCTAAGAGTTTTACAATACGAACTAATGTAATCATCACCTCATGGTGATCAACCTGTTCGGGGTCTCAAGATTCTGTCAAGGTTATGTTTACCTGCTCTGCGTTGAAGTGGCTAATCAGTTATATGCCATGAAGGTAACACACGACATATCGCCTAAAAGTTTGTTGGCCATCATTAGGCCTGTCAGTGCTGGATGCAGAAAGTTGTGAAGCCAACTAGAACCGGGCCTTTAGGGGTCTCCTGGCCCCGGAAGCTTTTAGATTGAGGACGCCCGATGAGGGAATGTCAGCTTACTTTGGCAACGCAAGTTGATTAGATACTTTGATCAGATCGAATTTAATCAGTAGAGAAAAAAAGAAAAAAGAAGAAAAAAATATAGACAAAGCCACAAGACTTAATAAGAACTATGTTTATAGTCTGCTAGACATTTACTGTCACATCAAAGACGTGCTCAGTATGAACAGGAATTGTACAACACTACATATACAGCTGGCATGTATCTTCCGGCTAGGATTAAAAGCTAAATGTATTTAATGTATTTCTATCTTAAACGGATAACGGCTTATTTATGTGAACAGGTTAAATCGGATGAGACGTATGAATACCCGCGCGCTAACATGGATGCTTTGGCCTCCATAGGACTTCTAAGTCTTATTGTTCCCAAAGAAATGGGTGGACGAGGACAAAATCATCGCTGTTGTGCCATGGTTGTGGAAACTATTGCTCGTTATGGCTGCCCCAGTACTGCTATGGTTTTCGGTAGGTATATACCAATTTTCACTCCTTTTTTATCCTTGTCTAGCGACGCACTTACAATGAAAACACAAAGCACGTGGTGTAAAACGTCACTGAAACATGACCTCGTCAGCCTAGAATTCAGAATTACTGAAAAATGATCAACTCTTTGCTGTTATGTTGTATAAGAAATTCACAAGAACAGATGACTGTATATTTTGAATAAAGGAAGGGAGATAAATTAGCTAGCCTCTCGAGAGTTTCGAACCCGGGCCCTTTGCGTCACAGGTCAACACTAACTATATATTCACTCATATGGAAAAGAATAATCGAAATTAGTTTTTGGACTCTTTCTCACGAAAAGGTGACAAAGGTGATGCCAATATAGTAATTTATCCAACTAAAACTAGAACCAACTGTATTTAAAATGTATTATGTTAATCCGTTTGACGCAGATCAATTTCAATTAATTTTGCAGTGATGCACATTGGGGCCTGCTCTTCGGTCCTTTTGCGATGTCACGACAATAAGACGTTGACAGCTCTGATGGGAAGATTAGACTCCGACAAACTAATCGGTACTGAGATTTATAGTGATCCAGCCACAGGTAAGTCAACAAATAGCATTCAAATACTATTACATTAGAAAGCTAATTAGAAAAGCTAACTTTCTATTAAGAAGTAGACATTGCTTTACTGAAATCCTTGTTGTAATCTCCCAATGTTTACATGTTAAGTGTTTTTAGTCGTATTGAACAAAACTCCAAACCTAGGAGACTCGTGTTGTTGTCTTTACTTTGGTTCGATCTAGTGTATCTCAGTCCTCTCCAAGTTCCCAAGAAGCCACAGCCGTGCCTTAATGGTAGCGCGTCCGCCCATTAATCATATTAAGTATGTATTTTTTACTTCCTTCAGAGAGCCCTCTCTGCTTAGACCATTTTGGATACAATACAAATGCAGACTAAATCCTCGAATTCATTGGAAAATGAATAAAATGGTAGTTTCTAAGGACAACATTGTGCACAAATAATCATATCACTGAAACACTGAGCTCGAGTTGTCTCAAATACTGACTCAAATGCCGTATTGATTGATTGGTGTTCTGTGAAGGAGATGTACTACATGAAAAGCTACAGTAACACAACCGTACACTGTATACTTTTAGACAATTTGTTTCCTCGTGTGCTAAGCAAAAACGTCCTGAACATGCTAGAAGCATATTGCGATTAACTTGAGGGCGTGATCATTGGTAATTAACCTTGAAGGTCAAGTCAAGGTCAATATATGTTGTAATTTGGACAGTGTCTTTTTTTGTCGCTTTACAGGAGGTCATATTTGGTATCCCTTGACCTCAAAATGTTGGCAGCAACAAGACGGTAATTTCAAGGCCTTAAAGTACGGCTCATGGGCCACTAGTGCGGGCTTTGCCGACTGGTATGTTGTACAGATGACCAGCCCAAACTTCGCTGGAGATTATTCCAACTTGAGCAACTTTCTATTCTACAAGGTGAGCCCTGTAACTAGTTGTTCTGTAACATCTTCCAGGTAACATTTAAACATGGTAGCCTATACTTTTAACAATGGCTTCCGACAAATGTACGGGTTTAGCCAAAGGTGTTTCTCAAACTAAAAGGCTATAGTATATACAATGGAAACTTTAAATTACTCTTTCAAATTATCCAGGATGAAATTCGCGCAAGTACTGACGAGTGGTCTGCCCTTGGTATGCATGGCAACCAGTCTGGTCCCGCGGTTGCCGAAGCAACTCTCACACCCGATAGACTCATTGGTCCAATTGGTAAGTAACAGCCGCATTGTTATCCTACGTGTCGCTAATATTAGAATAGACTTTTATTAACCACATATAGTAAGCGAGTTCACTGAGCTTAAACCACCCTTTCTTAATCTATACAGATTGCGACATTGTAGCAAACGTGTACGCCGTGAACTTAAAGTTAAATGCATTTTCATCTGTCTTTCTATAGATAAATTGATATATAACGACTGATGGATTAGACATACACCATTTATCGGCGTTTATGTTATTAAACAACAAACTCTCCGAAATTGACCACAGGGACTCGGTACCATAGAGGCCGTCTATATGTATACAGAGAAAATAGAAGAGAGGGCACTCTTTTTTTTTAATGGAAGCTTGGAGATGCCTTCTTTTGGCGTATATATTCTTGATTTTGATCGATTATCTGTGTACATCGTGGTATTATCATAAGTGTGGGAAGACCACCCAACGAGGGGTGGGGGTGACTTTAAAAGCACAATGAGATGAGGGTCCAGGGGCCGCCTAGGCCCCGGAAGCCCTCGAATTCTACACAGCCGCATGCGCGTTCTGGGCCATTTACGCCATATATAACTATGAGTTTTAATATCAGTTTTTAATGTTTTTTCTTTGCTTATTGTATATTTTTAAAAGCATCAAATTTTAGCTCGCTATATGTGGCGATATTGTTTGCCTGAGAAGCTTTTTCCAACAGATAAGTTATTCGAGTGGTTCTTTTAACGTTGCTTACTCACAGGCGCTGTGAAAAGTTAGGCGAGGGTCCACGGCCGCCTTGGCCCGGGAAGCTCTCGAGTTATACAATGGAACTGAATCTCTTGATCATGGTACACGTTTTTCCGAAATGCAATAAGAGGACATCAGACTATTTATACCTCCTTTCCCGTTCAAATTATATGCATCCAAATGATCTATTCTGTTAAATCACACATGATTTGGGAGATTGCTGAGGCCATCCTATGCATACAGGCCTAGTTATAATTTAAGAAAAAGTTTTATCTGTCTACATGGAGATCTATTGTCGAGATGAAAAGGTATTTTTCACCAAGGCCCAATTTTGGATGGATGCCATCCCTATACAATTGACGTGATTAATCCTTACTTGCTTGTGGCGATAGACAACCCCCTATAGATAATGCATTTGTGATAAGGGATGCATATATTCTCTCATATAGGCACAGGAGGACCTCAGAAATCGCCAAAATCATGTGCGATCTAAAGGCAAAGACAACTGTTTTTCGACCTAAACTTATTATTTTTATTTCATATTTTCAAAAACAACCATCTGTATTGCACTTGCAATCGAATTAACATAGCCGTAAATTAGTTAATTTAAAAAGCGTACCTGACTTTAAACAAAGATTTGATTTGATTTGATAGAGCTGAAACATTTTATCCCAACTTACTTTTTTCCAAATTGCAATAGCAGTTTCCAATCCAAAGTTATAATGTTCCAAGGTTAGAAGAAACACATTCGTGAATTTTGCGGAGATTTCTGAACAAATTTCAGGGGGCTGTATCTCGGAAACGAAATGTCGTTTAAGGCTAATCTTTTGTGTTTGTGGATTTTTCACACAATTAATTATTTTGATGGAGTTTCATTTAAATCTGAGAGGGTCGAGGGGGAACATTTCAGAAAACTGGTTGATTTGACACGGCCTGACCCCTATATAGATCAATTTTAGCAGACCTGTGCACCTTCACTTAACTAAAAGACGACCCTCAGAAGTAGGCACCGAATCGCAGGCAGTAAATGCCGGTCGGCCACCTGGACCACTCAGCCACCCGGTCTTGAACGAAAATAGAATGGGAGCTGTATCAGAGGGGTAGGGAATGTCCGCTACCTATAGACTCCAGGGGCCTTATTCACGAATGCCTCTTAAGTCCAAAGAAGCACTTAGGCTGCACTTAGAGTCATCTTTGCCTAACTGGTGGTATTCACGAAGCACTATTAAATTAAGACCTCTCTTAACATTCTCTTAAATTGCATCGTAAGTTACGGGTACTATTGACCTCCCTTAACGTCCTCTTATCTTTAAGAGACACTTACACGGTGCTCGACCACGTGTTTTGTGCGTTCAAATATGGCCATTCTCTGTCCAGTCATTGGACACTGTTAGGAGTGGGGTGTTTGGGAAACTAAACAAAAATACTTCCTAAAGTGCTAAAACTAGTGGTATGCGCATAACCGGAAGTCTATCAACTGTAAGTATGCAACCACCCAGAACAGCATCTCCGCGGCATTGTGGTTTTTACCTCTATTAAAATTGTTAAGTAACAAGCAAACAAGCGAAGTTTTATGTTATGCTTTTTTGTACAGGATCTATGTGGAGACTAACTGAAAACTAAGCTTTGTCTACTGGAAATGTTATTATTGGATGTGTTTTTAATTAAAGCGGTTCCCCCCATGATTCCTCTGCTAAGAGCGTAACTTACAAAAAATTTAATACAACTGACCACAATGCCGACGAAATGGGTAAATTGAAGGCTAACAAACTTCTGGTCTCAATTATCTTTGTTAGCTATACACAGAACCAAATAATCTATTCAAGGTATATATATGTGACTTGGCGTTTGTAAGATGATTCCTAGGTTTTTATTTCCTAGTCTATACTTCTGTGTGAGTATGATTAGTTTTTGGAAATATATGTATCTTTGTTAGTTGAAAAACATTTTGCCAAGACTCATGGCAGTATCTTTCACACGTTGTGTGTGTGAATGGAAAAGGAACAAAGGCTTGATACTGGAGCAAAAGTTCTTGCGAATTGAAAAGAGGCTGCGCAATTTGTTCAAATTTGTCCCAAACTTTGCTTATTTATTTGATAACATTTTATTTTATACTAATAAGGGAAGCATTTTAACCTACCGGCTATTTGGACCCGTTTCTGTCGCCACCTATATAAAACATCGAAATGTTCTTTTTCATTTTGTAAGATACTACATACGCTTTGGTTGAACCTGTTGTTTGTTTTGAGTTAATTGTTGATTAGTTACCCCAGAAGCAGGGTTAGTAATATTATTGATCTTTTTGAAAAGCTGAAACGCTGTGAATAAAAACCTGTGATATTTCTAGGTTAAATAAAATATATACTTCTGTTTAATCACAGCTTACTTGAGTTTTTCCGAGAGATTACAACTAGTTGTGTAGTTTTCTTAGATATTACAACTTATTTTGAGCTTTCAAAGGAACGATTTTGAATGGGGACGCCAAAAATCAATCAACCAGCCAACATGTCTTAACCTTGGCTCGCGAATATGCCATGTATTTGCACTTTAAACAGTAAACAGAAGAGCTATGCCAATATTAACCAATCAAATCTCTTTCTCGGACACCGCCCTTTAGCACACTGTGTCACACGACCTAATCAGCTGTCAAAGTGTTGGACAGTAGGGTGCAGCAAGAGTGTAAGTCACGTTACGTCATGAACCGTGGGGCCACGCCCAAAATGGCGACTATCATTTCCATCCATTCTTTAATCACAGACAATTCAATGAGTGGGCTGGATTGATTGATTGATGCTTTACGCCGCATTCAGCGGTATTTCAGCTATGCTATAACGTCATTAGTATTGTCCCCCTAGCAGTGAACATCAAAAAGAGAAAGAAATTGAACTGTAACATAAGAGTAAAGATATGTCAATATATTAAATGTTTATCATTCAGAAAAATCACTTTTGTCCACTTTTGCGTTTTGGCTGTGTGGTATGTGGTTTTTCAACCGAGGGTGCAGAAAACCCTCTCGATGTTAATTACATTAATTGACTATTTAAACTAAAACGTTGAAACCGCGTCCCTTCTGGGTTTGGGAGGGCGACTCCCCGTGCCAATTGGTATTCAAGTTTTTGTATCTGTAATTTATTGTTTTTATGAATTGTTGCCTGTGATCCATTGTGTCTGTGTTGATGTAGCCGTGTTTGTTTGTCTGCTGTTCACGTTAACAGCACAAGGGTGTTCATCACCAGTTGGCCACGTAAGGGAAGTCTGTGTCTACATTCTTTCGGACATTGGCGTAGGACTTGGATGACCTTTGAACACCCAAAGCAGAGGCAAGGTGCCGTGCTTCGATATAACTAAGGTATTTTCGGACTAAATTATTTGAAATCGCTTTTCCTTTATAAAAGTAATAAAGTCTTTGGATTGCAGTTACAGCATTCAATCTCCTTTTGCAATCGAATCCCTCATGACCTTCTTCAGATCAACGAAAGCATACCAAATCACCTACATGTATATACTGGTTCTGTCCGTGTCCGAATTTCTGACACTGGTGGATTGGGAATGAAGGTATCTACCCTCATCCTGTAAAGAACAATGCATATGTGGACTGGCACTAGTAAAATCAAAAGTAATCAAGTACGTATTAAGTTTTATTATATTATCACCATTCTATTTGCAAAGCGACTACGGTTTCTCCGTCTATGTTCCCCACCTGTCCCCAGTAGAAGTTAAAAATATATATATATTTGGTTGTTTCCTACTCAATTGACCCATGAGCCACCGCCTTTTGCAATGACCTTGAATAAAATAGGATTGAATAACCGTTGATATAATTTTACTTTAGTTCAATTTATATTTTAATAATTACGATTGAATTAATGATAATCATTGTAGGGTTCGACATAATCAGATTGGACCAATCTGACCACCCGTCTAGGAGAATAGTGAGCCAAAGTGGCGTGTAAGAGCAACGTGGCTATGTCGCAACATTTTGTCAGCCAAGTTGTCCATCAGTGACTAGGATCTCATTCTCCTCTGAAACGGGACGCAACCCAAGGCCAACAGGCGGTCTCTATCTGGCCTCTTACAATCAACCGAGGGAGCCGGGGTGTATTCTGCAGGGCCTGCTGATGTTTAATGGCCCATCTCTATAATTTGTATTCATCCGACTCCCATATTTCGTTTGAAGTTAATTTTAACAGCACATGTATTCGTTTGAATGCAGTTGTGTATTATAAACTATCAACAAAAAGATGACGTGGGAATGAAAAGATAATAATAATGGTCGATAAAGTCAATCATACTGTTTTCGGTCCGACATTCTACCATTAACAACAGTAATACATGATATGTATGCATTAGCACTGCCAATTTCGGCACCAAGTGTAGCTGGACGCGATGGGGTCCCAGGAGTTTTCTCCCTTGTTAAATCTCCCTGTTTTGGTGTGTATATAAAAAAAGATACTGTGCATATTCGTTCTAAAT
Source organism: Mopalia kennerleyi (assembly GCA_034783855.1). NCBI lineage: Eukaryota > Metazoa > Mollusca > Polyplacophora > Chitonida > Mopaliidae > Mopalia > Mopalia kennerleyi. The sequence continues at coordinate 673 of JAVFBX010185080.1, read as the reverse complement.
ATCAATATTTTGAAAACATTGATAATTGTAATGGAAAAGTGATTGTTAAGAAATGATATAATTTCGATAGACGAGAACAATATGCATAATATATAATTGCATATTGACATATAAATGTTCATTTACCAGTACTTCAAATGTATACTACTGCAATGTATTGTATGTGTTAGTAAGACACTCGTATGCTAACCAGAAAACCGAGTTCGATTCTGTATGGAGGCAAGTACAATAGTCTCTCTCTATAACATACATTTATTGAATGAAAGATAAACAATAACGACCTAGCTTTGAAAAATAATTGTACTGTTTAATGAATAATCTCTCGAATAAGATAATAATAATACAATGATAATTGACAGACTTTAGGCCCTATAGCTATAGTCAGTTTTGTTTGAAGCGTAGCAATGCTGCCTTAGCTTAGCACTGGAGGGATATTAACTTCTCAGCATTATGCAAACGCTTCACATCTTAGTTGTGCTAGTGTCAATAATTGTTGGAATACACCGTTGTCATATGAGTGAAATACCTTTAAGAACGGCAAGTTCTTAGGTTAGGTATTCAAACTATATGTCGGTGAAAAACATAAATCAAAATTATATTTACAAACAGTTCAATTTAAGCCTATAATTTAGCTTCCCCATGATCAAGTATACAAGTCGCAAAACTTTAATTG